>OY723397.1:654031-823794 GCA_963210295.1 Ophion ellenae | reverse complement strand
TCTGAACGTTGAAAAAAAATGTACTTGGGCTTTATGATAGCAAAAAAGCCCCGAGTTTATTCCCCGTTGGCGTACAAACTTTAATATTGGTTCTAGAAAAAAAAGGTATCAACAAAAAATGTCCAAAATGTTATTCTCTACAAGTTCGGTCATGTTCATTTATGCCGTAAACTAAAAAATAAACGAGATAATGCAATAACCGCTTTTTTTCAGGTTTAATTCGAAAAATATCGATGGTAGCGAAAAAACTGTCATGACCAAAGTTATAAAGCATTCGATTTCCTACAAGTTTAGTTATTACCATTTTTACCAAAAAATCGTAAATCGCCGAGTTATTCAACAAAAACAATTTCCATTAAATTTAAGACGACGATATTAACTGAACGCAAGCCCAGCCCAGAATGAAACTTGCACATATTGTTTTACACTAATAAAAGAAAATTCAGTGGAAATTTCAGCTGGATCAACCCAGTCATTGGGGTTGAAAAATTAAAAAATTAAATATTTTTATCTTTTTTTAGTGTTGTAGTACTTGAAAAATTTTGAATTTTTTTTCAAAATAGTTCATAGAAAAACGCATTTTTTTGTGGAGGACATTTTTTCGTACGACGAGAAGATCACTACGATCCGATCATTGAATTTTTATCACGTGTAAAATCTTGTCTCCGTGTTAGCTGAGTTAGCGAGCCGATATAAATCTGAAAAAAAATGTTACGTACTTAAAATATATGATACAAAAACATCACCAACATTGAAAAAGATTGAAGAAGGTCAGGCTTTTAGGCCGTTCGAAAACACTTGGAATACCTCATATATATGTATAAACACAAATAGTCGTGAGTGTCCGTATCAGCGAGGAATCTTGGCAGACTCCTGTCGTTTATTTCGACCGGAAGACGTCCAAGAATCGATTCGAAACTTTCGTACACAATGGATACATACATTCATTCGAGTTGTTTCTCCTTCGATATGAGATTCTCCATGCAGACTTCAAGTACAAAGATACAGACACACGCATATAAATACATATGCGAATGCATACATACATTAGTACGTCATTCTATATCAAATATGCGTATTTGTTTGTTCGCAGGATATCATAGCTCATGGACCGGGAATGGTTTTTCATGTCGTAAACCTTATCGTTATGGTCCTGATGCCAATGGTGGTCATACACGTCAAAGATTCGGGATTCAGCCTGAGTAAGTCCATAGCATGGTTCAAAGTGTCGTTTGATCTGGTCGGGTTGTGGCCAAAATTCACTTGGTCGTAGAATTACCTACGCACATACAAATAAATGCACACACGCGCGCACACTCACACACATATAAATACAATAATAATAATACACAGTTTATGTTGAACTTTGGTTAGATATGTTCCCAACGAGGTGACCTATCACCCCCTTAAGTCTTTGCATCGACCTTCCCAATACCCTGTATATTATTATTATTGCAAATAATAACAAACTATATCATTATTATTATCTATTATCTCACATGGAAACAAAATAAAAGTTTTCCTTCGGCAAATCTTCGACTCCATGAAGATCCCAATTCCGATGGGCACTGAGAAACTTGAAAAAAAATCAAAATTTCGATTTTTTTCTTCAAATTCAGTTTTTTTTTCAAAATTTTGAATCTTTGTTAAAAAAATTTCAAAAAAATCATAATTTTGTAAAAAACCTGAATTTTGACATACAAATCAAAATTTGGAACAAAAATCAATCTTTTTCTTTTCAACATTCAGATTTTTTTCCAAATTTTCAATTTTTGGTTGACATTTGATAAGTAGACAATGCGAAGTTGTAAGGAAAACATCCAATTTTTTTGTTCGTCTTAATCTTCATTACCTGATGTTTAAAGAACAATAAAAGTGCTCCTTTAATTTTTGATAAAACTTTGACGATTCGGAATAGAAAACGGTCCAACCGATCGATTTGAAAATTTACAGGGTTTTTGGTCATGTATTGAGCTCAAAAAACCTAGAAACATTGGTCATTTTTGCAATATTTGCAAAGTGGCGCTGGATTTTCCAAAACGGCCGAAAAAGTCATCTTTTTGTACCTTTTCACATCAATATTAAGCTTAAAAAAATATTCCTCTAAAATACCAAAAGGACAGAGGATTCATTCAAGTTTCCAAAACTTACCTTCCGCTCGCTGTACGATTATCACAAAAAAACGAAATTGAAGCTAAAGAACCACGCTCCATTACCCCAGCATTGATTGAGGCAGGACATTGTTTTTTGAGCTCATGGACGCTTTTGAAAAAACACAAAATTTGGAATTTTTCTTCTTCACGCTATTTCTTATGATAGCGCCGAGCGTGATACTAAAAAAAAATTGTTCGCAAGATCCTTAAAATAAACATTTCAAGCTTCAAAATGCTTTTTTTGCCCCCACCCCCCCCCCCCCCCCCCCGGTACGATATATTTTCACGCAGTTACGGCTTTTTGAAGATCACAGAAATTTTTTTCAAATGTTCCGTTCCTTTAATTTTTTTACTGGGTGTATATACAGTGTTAAAATTATGAGGTAGCCATGTTTTTTTAGGGTCTTGCGCGCAGATTTCGCGACTCAGAAAAATCTGATGCTTAATTATATTTCTAGTCTTTTTCGGAAAAAAAAGTATCGTGTACTTTTGCGATGAGTCGTATTTGCCAAAAAAAATTGAGCATTTTGCGATAAAATATAAATTCCATTTTGAGTACGGCAGAAAGAAGATGAGTCAATTCCCAATACGAAATACATCTGCAAAACTTTTATTTGTGCATCCCGGCCATTGGGGGAAAAAAAAATTATCAAAGATGCGCTTTAAAGTGCACAGATGGCAATTAACTCCATGTGAAGAAAAAAACATTTTTCAGAAGTGATTCATATTTGGAAGTCAATTATCTTCAGCCTTAGGAAACACACGGTCACCTTATAATTGTCACCCTGTATACAGGGTGAGTCACGAGAAACAAAACACCTGAATATCCCTTTCGGATTTGAAAATATGAAGTATGTACATGTCGGAATTCGAATGGTTTGAGACGAGGCACATGGCTACCATAATATATATATATATTTTCATTTTTTTCGGTCGTTTCAAGGTCATCGAAGTTTTTTTAAAAATCGTATGGCATATTTCTGGGTTGAAGGTCATTCGACGGTCATACTATGTTGCATGGTTGAATTCGTTTGGATGACGGCTACAATGCGCAAGGGGGAAAAATATTCCATTCCATTTTTGAACCTTTGATGACCTTGAAAAATCCGAACAAAAAATATATTATGATCGCTATGTTCGTTCTTCCAAACCATTCAAATTTCGATATGTTCATACTTCCTGTTTTCAAATCCAATAGACATATTCCGGTGTTCTATTTCTCGTGACTCACCCTGTATGTGTATATATATATGTATGTATGAGTGTATATAGACATATACATACATACATACATACATACATACATATATATACATACATATATATATATATATATATATATATATATATATATATATATATATATATATATATATATATATATATATATATATATATATATATATATATATATATATATATATATATATACATATATATATACATAGCGGTATGCACTTCGAATGTGCCACTCACGTTTACATGCAAATGCAATTACTTTGGTGTGCCCCGACTGCCTATACTCTGTCGCGTCCGTTCACAATTCCCAGTCATTTGTACATATATACATATACATACATATGCATACATATATATGTATATATATACACACACACATATATATATATATATGTGTGTGTGTGTGTGTGTGTGTGTGTTTGTGTGCATATTTATGTATGAGTGTGAGCAGGACGAGTGTGAGATAACAAACAGAAGACCTCACACGGTGGTAACGATGCCCGAGAGTGTGCGTGCGAGAAAGAGAGAAAGAGAGAGAGAGAGAGAGAGAGAGAGAGAGAGGGCGAGACAGAGAGAGGTAAAACGTAACGTCAGCGAGGAGCAGCCCTCGCTGCTTGATCCTCGTGGACCATTCGCACGAGGGAATTTGTTGCTCGGTGGAGAATGATCGAGCGACGCGGACACGTCGTCGCGAATTTTGCAAGAGAAATGAAATGTATCCCTTCGTCCACCCCTGCGCCCTTGCGGGCCTCTGGCCACGCTCACGGTACTCGGTGCTCGCCTGCTTTTGTACGCGAAGCTCTCTCGCTCTCGTGGTTCTCGAGCTTCCGCCCCTTTCGTTGCGATGATACGAAAATGTGGATGGGCATTCACACGCGCACGCACACATATATTATACGTAGTAGCTGCGTCCTCTCGGCTTTGCCCGCGTTGAAATATATCGGTGAGAGAACTACCCCCACAATTCTATTTTTTAATGGGGGGGGGGGGGCGAGGTATGTTACATGAACTACTGAGATACGCAGTGGGTCACTGTGTGGTATTGTTACTAACTAAAATTTCTCTCTCTCTCTCTCTCTCTCTCTCTCTCCCTCTCTCTCTCTCCCTCTCTCTTAACATAAACTTAACAATCAAAGATAAGCCACGTCGAAAAGTTTTATGGCATCTAGAAATAGCGAGTTGCATGACGCTGATGAATTGAGGCATACCTCATTTTTAATCCGACAACATAAATTGCATGTATTTGGTAAAGCGCAAGAAAAACAATTGCCGAAAACAATTGATTTTTGTAGGTTTTTTATTTGTAGCATAAATTTTCGTTTGCAGGGTCGGAGACATTGCATTCCTTTGTATAAAAATGATGCTTGACAGATATACGTGTATCTATATATATGCATGCTATATGTATATCTATTTTCATTAGTATACATGTGTACTACATAAAACACAGAATTACTTTATCGAGTCTTTTGGTAGATACTCAGACTGACATTGTTGTAAGTGACCGCCCTCCAGATTTTCCAGAGACGAGCCGCGTCACTATTGCCGAACATAAAAAACACATGCACACGTACACGTGCCTGCATCTTGTAGTGGCACAAAGTTTGGAAATCTTCGTGAGGAAAAGCAGAGCTCGCGAAAATCTAGAGGGAACATAAAAATGAAGTAGACACAAAATAAAAAGCAAGAGAGAGAAAGGAGCGAGTTTGGAAAGCTTCTTGAAGCGCTCTGTCGGTGCATCTTGACTTTATCTGTCTCCCAGAGTGGATACGTGTATGAAGTTATTTCATTGGCAACATTCAATTTTTGTAGTCTCGCGCATTCCACTACTCCGGATAAGTTTATTATAGAAGAACTGCAAAAGAAGTGCCTCGTAAGTAAAAAAGCGAAGTGAATGACGTAGCCCCAAAATGACGGTGTCGCGATAAACACCATAATTCTCGGAAACGATAACCTTTGTTTTGTTAAGATTTGGAAGAAATTGTGAAATTCCATTGAAATCTGACTGGATCATCACGCGCATACGGCAGTCTGTATAAAGGAACGCTGCAGTTTAGAGGGCGTTCCAAATATTGGGTCGTATACTAGCCAGCTAAGTAGATCATTAAATTCTGAAGAGAAAAGTCCTTATTACTTTTTCTCTATGACGCATCGTTGTTTAGATATAAATTATTTAGGGACAGTTAATCCGATAAGCCGGTAAGGAGGAACGTTGTAGGTGGGGGGCGGTCAGCGTCCAGTGGGAGCGCGCGCCCCGCCCCTTTTGATCGAGACGCATGCGCTCGAGCGCTGTAGACGCTCAGCCGGCGCAATGCATTGGCTAGCGTTAATTAATTAATATCTGTAGAACGGTGCGTCGGACACAAAATCGGATGAAGACTTTTCTTTTCGAAATGTTTAGATCTATCGAGTTGTCAAAAGTCCGGCGCGACTTTTGAAACACCTTCTAGGAAACTACATGTATACATGCACCCGAGCAGTGTATACCTTGCAGTTGCAGCTGAGCGTTCGCTCCGACATACTCGACATCTTACGTGATAGAAGCTAGGGCACTTTTTCCTCGCAAAAGCTTACGGTACAGATATACAACACTTACGTATCGTAGCCATATTACATGCCAGCCCTCTGCTTCGGCTTTGCAGCGATGGGTTCCCGACATAAAATTGCTCTCACGTCTTATACAGAGTTCTCGGAACCCCATAGAAAGAACAGAGGATCGAAGAACGGTTTTTTTTTCTATGCTAGAAGTTTCTAGAGGCTGAGATCGAGACATCGACACGTGGAAAGTTCATTTTCGCGAAAAGGGTCTTCGTATAATTTCGAGAACTGTTGAAATATCATCCCAGTGACGGACATTACATACTTTCGTGCAGTTTTACAATAGCGGTTTGGAGAGCTCAACAATTTTGCATTACTGATGAGTGTTTAATTTTTTGAAATATTCTCAAAGAGCGTAGAAACTAAATTATTAAGAGTTATAGAAATATAAGTGAAAAAAATCATTCAACGACAGTAAAAAATGTTTCTCTGGCTGTGCGGACATATTTTTATAAATAAATAAATCGCTGTGCGGATCAATTTGTATAAATAAAGAAATGGCTCGGGAAACATATTTTTATAAATAAATATTTCAGATTCAACTGCAATGTAAGATCGAAAGGATTGTCTTCCAATTTCCATGTGGTTTTTAATATTACGAATTGTTTTTTGAGCGTACGGTCGTTTATTTTCAGAAAAGCGAAGCGTAGCACAGAATAATTCAACTTTATAAATAAAAAAACGAGTGCGAAATACTTTGAGAAATTACACGGTATTTGTCCCATTAAGTTCATCAAGATAAATTTATTTGACAAATATAAATTATTTTCTTCGAAATAAACATTATAATATAGATAATAAAAATAGTAATGTATTATAATTGTAATCATGGTAAATATTAGTCATTTAAAACATACAAGTAATATAATATACGCAAGGGACATATTTTTCTATTTACAAATTAATAAATATTATAAATATTCTTTTATGAACAAATTATTTTATCCCACTTTGTGAATGATTTCATGGTAAAAAAATTACTTTTTTTATATATCAACGATTCCGTGTTATCTTTCGAGATGTGGAACCCTAAAAAGTGGTACACCGGTATTTGGCAATTGAAAAAAAATGTCGTGGAGAATTAATTGGTACAAGGACAGAAAAGAGTGGAATTAAAAAAGAATCGACAAGGAAAAAATCGTAAAGTGCAACCAAATTGAAAACCCGATTCGAATTATCGAGTTATACAATATCACATCAATTTTTTTTCCCGTTGCACCCTAATTTAATTGCATTTTAGCTACCACGAAACGTTTCAGCTTTGTAGGATTCTTTTTCTTCCTTAGAAAGAATCTTTCATCAAAGGAAGTGAATTTAACATCAAAGCAGTTACGCAACACTGTGTCGAGCGTTGAATGGAAAAAAAAATAAATTTGAAAAGACTATCAAGAGCGTGCTTGCGGAATTTTTTTACTTTGGTGCAAAAACTTTCCGGTATGAAGAATGCACATAACGGGCTTCGGTGCGTAGTTCAGTGGGTTCCTGGCTGGGTCTCTCGTTCTCTTTGGCGCTTAGCCTCCCTTGCCTTCTCTCTCTCCCTCTGTCTTCGTCATTTTCGAGGCCTTTGGAATGCTAAATATTTAATAGCCGCTTCACAATACACGTCAAGTTGCCGGAGCAACGTACCCTTCACCGACTACAAAATTATCCACGACGAGAGCTTCATAGTCACAAATTAGATTCAACCGCTATCAAAGATCCTCGATTGAAAATCGTTGAATCGATAAATCGTCATTCGATTAATAAAACTTAAATCGTTATTTAATTAAGACAATTCATAAAATCTTTAATGAATTTATCCAATTGACTCGTTAACGTTGTCGACATCAATTTAGTTAAACAGATAAAATTGGTCGGATAATGTCCCGAAAAGGACATACCTCGGATTAATTAAGAATTTTGGTGTACCCGTGCATTTTTACTCGCCGATCATGAATATGATAGCGAAAACACCTGCAAATTTGATTTTCAAGGTCAACACTCGCAAAAACTTATTTTTAAAGAGTTTTTCTATTTTATTGTAATAAATGTTGATCTTAGAGAAAAATATTTCGTACAAAAGTTGTAGCCTATAAAAAGGTTGATCTTTTATGTTCTTTACAAGTTTTGTCTCAAACCAATCTCGTTCGAGTAAAATGGGATAATGCTCCATAAAGTACATTTTCGTAAGGGGCTATACCAGTGTGAAAGTACTCAATTAAATGTTTCGAAAAATTAAGAATATATTTGGCTATATTTGACCTATATTACATATTTTTTTCATAGACAAATATTGAGATGCAAGCGACTTATGCGCTGCCTTCGGAGCCGCCAAAAAAAGTTTCTCCGCTGCTGACATGATTCCGGCTGATTGAGTAGCTGAAACAAAAAAAGGAAAAAATGTCGTTAAACTCGAAGGTATTCCCTGTACAATGACGTAGGATTTTAGAAAAATATCAAAATCTAACAAAATGGCGTAGTTATGAAAAAAAGTCTGTTTTCTTGCCTATAAAATGGTCGTTTTGTAATGTAATGTAATGAGTAATGAAAACGCAAATGCATTATAAAAAGTAATGCATTATTCGCAACTCTGATCCGGACGAGTTCGGTTCTGTTCGCCAGCTCCTCATATTTGGGGAAGACTTTGTGACAGGGGATTTTCGATAGCCGGGATTGGAAAGTGCTCGTGTTGATGATCCAGGACCACTTTACGTCGCAGCCATAACTTCGCGACTTTGACGGGTACTCGAGCGGTGTCAATATCGGCACATTCCCTTCGGACCTTCGGTTGCCATAGGGGAAAAGTTTTTCGTGACAGTAACCTGCGGAATGTCACTCAAATTATACCAATTCACGCTCTTCTACCGTTTCCTTTCGACCGTGAGACAACCGCCCGATTCTCAATGGCCTGGACACTTATTTTCGTCTTCATCGTCCCTGGTGCATTTTCCACAAACGTCCCAACTTCTGTCCTCGAGAAAAATTCGACCCCGGTACGTTTTCGCCCCCTTAAGTAACAGACATCTGTGCGTTGAGAAAATGCTGGGAAATGAAACATTCTACTCGATATGAAATTATTTCTGTTATTCTATTTTGTTGTGGCATGCAAAAGCAGAGAATATTTTTTTTCGGAATTTTCCAGCGGCACCAAAATCTGAGTCTCGGTACAGGATTTTTTTAACGAATGAGACTTTTTACGAAATCCGAAAATTATTATTCTTTTATTATTTCTCATTGAGTTGAACTGTTGAATTTGTTAAAAAAATAATTTTTACAAATTGGCATCTAGGAGCAAAAATATACGTACTCATTCTAGATTTTTTTAAGGGGCTTCTCACTTTAGACGCTAAAAATGGCTATTTTCATGAATTATTTTAAAAATAATTTTTACAAATTGGCAGCTAGGAATAAAAATATACGTACTCATTCTAGATTTTTTTAAAAGGGCTTTTCACTTTAGACGCTAAAAAAGGCTATTTTCATACATTTTTTGATAGGTTCATATTATATATATTGATATAAAAGTTGTTACACTTAATAAATACACTTTCGAAATGATCTAAAAAAAAATTTTAATGTATTTATGTAACCCGAACAAACTTTGACGCTAAGAAGGCGATTTTCATGAATGTTTTTGATAGGTTTATATTATATATATTGATATAAAAGTTGTTACACTTAATAAATACACTTTCGGAATGATTTAAAAAATTTTTTTTATGTATTTATGTAACCTGTTTTTCTCGAAACATTTTTCAATGCGTTTTTCTCGAAACAACGTTTTTCGACGGCTTGTTGATAAAATCTTCTAAATTCGGCTACTGAACCGATTCTTATGAAATTGTCACCACACATTCTTCACAACTACAGCTATTGCGCATATCAAGGATTTTTTTTTAATTTTCATATTTACTATTTTTTTTGCTCACACGTTTTTTTGTTGCTTTTTTTCGAATAATGTCCGCCATTTTGTTATTTTTGCATATATCAAAAATCGTATGATATGCGCTATAGCCATAAACATACTGAATCTAAAACCGTTTGATTTTGTTTGTTTCGGATGATCCATTTCCGACATTCCATCAATAGCGCAGACCTATAATTTTTTTAGGACATTTTTTTAACTACCATTTTCGTCTATAAGTAGTGACTTAAATAAATAAATAAAATGTTTAATGTATTTCGAAAGTGTATCTATTCAGGGGCTATACCAGTGTGAACGCTGAACATTTGGGTGATTTTCGGGGATTTTTTTGGAAGAAAAATACTCACTTAAATGTTTCGGAAAATTAAGAATATATTTGGCTATATTTGACCTATATTACAGAATTTGTTCACAGAAAAATATTGAGATCGAAGCCACTTATGCGCTGCTTTCCGAGGCGCCAAAAAAAGTTCCTCCACCGCTGACATGATTCCGGCCGATTGAGTAGCTGAAACCGAAGATGGAAAAAATTTCGTTAAACTGGAAGGTATTTCCGGTACAATGACGTAGGATTGTCGAAAAATATCAAAATCCAACAAAATGCCGTAGTTGTGAAAAAAAATGTATGTTTTCTTGCCTATAAAATGGTCGTTTTTATCAATGCCAAATCGTCAATTTTCATCCAATAAAAAATATCCTACGTCATTGTAGAGTAAATGTATTCAAGAGTACTCAGTTCAAATTTCAAGTCAATCGGATCATTGCTCTTTGAGTTACAATGTCAGCAAATTTGAAAAATCTCATTTCGTGAAAAACGCGTTCAAGGGGAGATATGCACCTAGGACCCGGAAAAAAGGTCATTTTCGTGAATTTTTTCAAGGAAAACTATTTGAAATTTCGGATTGGGGTTTTAATTATCAAAAAATATATACATTCAAAAATATGTTTAATTTTCTTTATTTAAAAATATTAAAAATATACAAGGATATTGTATGATCCTTGGAGCGTCGTAAAAAAATCTGCGTATACGGTACCCACTGGCGTTCCTTCAAAAATCATCCGAAAAAAAAACCAAAAAGATTATTAAATGGGATACTATAATCTAGTACTTGTCATAGCCGATTTTCAAAATATCGATTTATGACAAAATGGCAGACGTTTGAACATGAATAGTGAGTTTTGGGCCAAAAATTAATTATTATTTTGCCTATAAAACAAAAACTAAGTAACGGAAAACAAAATCCTATGACAAGTACTAGATAATAGTGTGTATAATAACCACAAAAAACCTCAAGCCAATCGATTCATCGGTTTTCGGGAAATTTTGGATACCGATTTGAAAAACGTGGTTTTGAGAAAAACGCGTTTGAAAAATTGGGAATGAATAAATCATGAAATTTTTCAACTTCGGAATCATCGATAGCAGGCCCGTAGTGTAGGTCGTCCACGGTCGACGGAATGTTCATGGCTTCCAAATCGATTTTTTCGACCATCCAGGTGTATATCTCCCCTTAAAGATTGAACTATCGATTTTTGCAAGATAAAACGATTAGAGATACGGCCTTGAAATATTCACAGGATATTCTTGAATGTGTAAACTGTCGAAAAAGGCAAAAAATCGATTTTTCGAAAGTGTCACACTGGTATAGCCCCTTAAGTGTATCAACACAAAAAATTCACAAAAAATTCACAAAAAATGCACAAAAATAGCCTTTTTTTAGCGTCTGAAGTGAGAAGACCCCTTAAGAAAAAAAATCGATATTTCGATCATTGTGAGTGTAAATCCCGCCTTCAGAAACATTTTTTTCCACTTTTTTTTCGGAATGTAAAGTGCAGAACGACAGAACAAGGGAAGTAAAGTCAGCGGATCGACGTAGTGATCGTTTGACGTGTCTCTCGACTCCGGCACTGTTCGATACAGCTGCGAATGCGGGGAAAAAAGCCACGACAAGGCTGTTCGACGCCTGCGTCGTCATGGGAAATGCAATAAAAGGCGTCGAGCATGTTTGTCGTCGTGGTACTGCGAAGGGTACGAGTGGCCACTTGGGTGTCATATTGTTGCTCTTGGAGGTGCTTTCCAAACGCGCCTACACGTCCTTCTTTCTATTCCGGCAGAATTGGCGCGCATGAATTGGTGATCCTTTAGCTGGCACCCGGTTGTTTTTTGTTCTCCAGTTCGTGTTGAAGCTCCGCGGGAGAGCCACTCGAAAGCCCTTGCTCCCTTTGCTCCGTATGATCGTCGCAACCAAAAAGAGCTGCTTCGACGCGCTTTCAATTGGAGGAGTTCCGCAGATCGAGCCGCATGCGAAACAACGACAGGAGACTGCACACACACACGCCGGGCGACACTCAAAGTCTAATTGAAAGTTTTTCGAGCCACTCCGGGTGCTCGTCAAAGGCAACCAGAGCTCGTGAGCGACGGTCACAATGACACTGATGCGATGGAAAGCGGGTTTGGTCGAGTGGCTTGTACGTCCGTACAAGCTTCCTGGGCCAATCAATCGGAGTATACTGATTTAGGGGAGGGAGGTTGGAGCGTAAAAAAAAACACTTGTTTGCCATTTTTTTTCATCTTTATGGATAGAGTAAATTTATTGAAACCTTTTGTACATTGTTGAGTGTCATTTCAAGAACATTCCGTGAAATTTGTACGCGCAAATATCCACAAACAAGCCGGTGACAAAGCTTCTCCAAGAACGCCTTTGGAAAAACACGATTTGCGGTGTTCACTGTATCTCAGCTAGAAATTATCTGAAATCAAGTACCATTGAAACAGTGGCGTAGCGTGGGGGGGGGGGGGGGGGGGGGCAGAGCCCCGGGTGGCGCAGATGTGGGGCGGCGGCGAAGAGCGGGAGGGGGGGGAGGCAAATTTAGGGTTAGCCTAAATTTGTACGCCACTGAGTGTACCGTTGTAAATATTTGTCTGATGAAAAAAAGTTGTAAAGCTATTTAACAGAACTCTTGCGGGGGCAACCAGAACTCCGAAAAAAAATTCATTTTTCCGAAAAAAAAAATTTGGTATCACTCAAAGCATTCCCTCGTGCCATCAATCTACTGCTCAGTTGGAGGTAATAAATGAAAATCAGTTGTAGTTGCCACCTGCATAGTTCTGGAGTTCTATGTACTTTTCATCGATAGTTCGGTTCTTAGTTACGATTTTTTTTTCCGTCAGGGGGTGGGGGGCAACTTCATAAAACTTTATCGAGTGTACCGTTGTAAATATTTGTCTGATCAAAAAAAGTTGTAAAGCTATTTAACAGAACTCTTGAGGGGGCAACCAGAACTCCGAAAAAAAATTCATTTTTCCGAAAAAAAAAATTGGTTTCACTCAAAGCATTCCCTCGTGCCATCAATCTACTGCTCAGTTGGAGGTAATAAATGAAAATCACTTCTAGATGCCACTTGCATAGTTCATTGATGTTTATTTGTATCTTAGGAGGTGTGAAAGTAAAAATTTGCTGATTTTCATGATTTTTTTTGAGGAAAAATTTCTTCACATACTTGGGGTACGTTTTAATACTACTTTTGGCTGCTACGTGGTTTTTGAATATTTCTTATTAATCCTTAAAGATGATGTAAAAGAAGATGAACATTTAGTTGAAAAAAATGGGGTCAAAACGACTTAGTGTGCAGGCGAAGGGTTGAAGATTAATTTTTTTCAACCATGCAGCAGCCAAAAGTAGTAATAAAACCCACCGTGAGTCTGAAAAAGTGAACAAATCTTTGCTTTGACAAAAAAATCATGACAATCTAATTTTTTGTTCGCCTTCAAGGTGGCTTCCCCCTTAAGCTAGATTTGGAAATTTTTTCCAAATCCTGGATAATACGATATCCGGGGTGCCAAGTTTTGACCGTTGATTTTTGATATTTGAACAAAATAATGAGAATTTCAAAAATAAAAAATTTGCCGTTTTGACTTCCTTAAGGAATTGTGAGTGCTTTGGCGGTAATTGGAAATACGCCAAAGTTCAACGATTGTTATTGGTTCATGGGTACAATATCGTTATTTTATCGCAAATAATGGAAATGACCAGGCGAGTTTCAAAAAGTATTTCTTTGTTTGGGTTTGTTCAGTGATATTATATATATTCCGACATTATATAGCTTTATTCATTCATATTCTGTTTATTTATAACAATAAGAATTGTTCCATATAATTACGACACCAAATTACTAACGATATATTTCAAGCATATCAAGGATTTTTTTTAATTCTGTTTTTACTTTTTTTTCCATAAACGGTGAAAAACACGTTTTTTGTTTTTTCACCGTTTATGGAAAAAAAACACGTTTTTTGTTTTTTCACCGTTTATGGAAAAAAAAGTAAAATCAGAATTAAAAAAAATCCTTGATATGCTTGAAATATATCGTTAGTAATTTGGTGTCGTAATTATATGGAACAATTCTTATTGTTATAAATAAACAGAATATGAATGAATAAAGCTATATAATGTCGGAATATATATAATATCACTGAACAAACCCAAACAAAGAAATACTTTTTGAAACTCGCCTGGTCATTTCCATTATTTGCGATAAAATAACGATATTGTACCCATGAACCAATAACAATCGTTGAACTTTGGCGTATTTCCAATTACCGCCAAAGCACTCATAATTCCTTAAGGAAGTCAAAACGGCAAATTTTTTATTTTTGAAATTCTCATTATTTTGGTCAAATATCAAAAATCAACGGTCAAAACTTGGCACCCCGGATATCGTATTATCCCCGCAAAATGGCTGAAGAAGGGTAACAACGGTTGAAAAAATTTCCAAATCTAGCTTAAGGGGGAAACCACCTTGAAGGCGAGCAAAAAATTAGATTGTCATGATTTTTTTCTCAAAGCAAAGATTTGTTCACTTTTTCAGACTCACGGTGGGTTTTATTACTACTTTTGGCTGCTGCATGGTTGAAAAAAATTAATCATCAACCCTTCGCCTGCACACTGGGTCGTTTTGACCCCATTTTTTTCAACTAAATGTTCATCTTCTTTTACATCATCTGTAAGGATTAATAAGAAATATTCAAAAACCACGTTGCAGCCAAAAGTAGTATTAAAACGTACGCCAAGTATGTGAAGAAATCCTTCCTCAAAAAAAATCATGAAAATCAGCAAATTTTTACTTTCACACCTCCTAAGATACAAATAAACATCAATGAACTATGCAAGTGGCATCTAGAACTGATTTTCATTTATTACCTCCAACTGAGCAGTAGATTGATGGCACGAGGGAATGCTTTGAGTGAAACCAATTTTTTTTTTTCGGAAAAATGAATTTTTTTTTGGAGTTCTGGTTGCCCCCTCAAGAGTTCTGTTAAATAGCTTTACAACTTTTTTTGATCAGACAAATATTTACAACGGTACACTCGATAAAGTTTTATGAAGTTGCCCCCCACCCCCTGACGGAAAAAAAAATCTTAACTAAGAACCGAACTATCAATGAAAAGTACATAGAACTCCAAAACTATGCAAGTGGCAACTAGAACTGATTTTCATTTATTACCTCCAACTGAGCAGTAGATTGATGGCACGATGGAATGCTGTAAGTGAAATCAATTTTTTTTTTTCGGAAAAATGAATTTTATTTCGGACTTCTGGTTGCCCCCTCAAGAGTTCTGTTAAACAGATTTTTGATACATGAAAAAATAACAAAATGGCTCATATTTAAAAAAAAAAAACAAAAACAAAAACGTTTTTTTCCACCGTTTTTGGAAAAAAGGTAAAATCAAAATTAAAAAAAATCCTTGACGGTTTGAGATTCATATCATACGATTTTTGATATGTGCAAAAATAACAAGATGGCGGATATTTTTTGAAAAAACAAAAAACGTGTTTTTTCACCGTTTATGGAAAAAAGAAGTAAAATCAGAATTTAAAAAAATCCTTGATATGCTTGAAATATATCGTTAGTAATTTGGTGTCGTAATTATATGGAACAATTCTTATTGTTATAAATAAACAGAATATAAATGAATAAAGCTATATAATGTCGGAATATATATAATATCACTGAACAAACCCAAACAAAGAAATACTTTTTGAAACTCGCCTGGTCATTTCCATTATTTGCGATAAAATAACGATATTGTACCCATGAACCAATAACAATCGTTGAACTTTGGCGTATTTCCAATTACCGCCAAAGCACTCATAATTCCTTAAGGAAGTCAAAACGGCAAATTTTTTATTTTTGAAATTCTCATTATTTTGGTCAAATATCAAAAATCAACGGTCAAAACTTGGCACCCCGGATATCGTATTATCCCCGCAAAATGGCTGAAGAAGGGTAACAACAGTTGAAAAAATTTCCAAATCTAGCTTAAGGGGGAAGCCACCTTGAAGGCGAGCAAAAAATTAGATTGTCATGATTTTTTTGTCAAAGCAAAGATTTGTTCACTTTTTCAGACTCACGGTGGGTTTTATTACTACTTTTGGCTGCTGCATGGTTGAAAAAAATTAATCTTCAACCCTTCGCCTGTACACTGGGTCGTTTTGACCCCATTTTTTTCAACTAAATGTTCATCTTCTTTTACATCATCTTTAAGGATTAATAAGAAATATTCAAAAACCACGTAGCAGCCAAAAGTAGTATTGAAACGTACGCCAAGTATGTGAAGAAATCCTTCCTCAAAAAAAATCATGAAAATCAGCAAATTTTTACTTTCACACCTCCTAAGATACAAATAAACATCAATGAACTATGCAAGTGGCATCTAGAAGTGATTTTCATTTATTACCTCCAACTGAGCAGTAGATTGATGGCACGAGGGAATGCTTTGAGTGAAACCAATTTTTTTTTTTCGGAAAAATGATTTTTTTTTCGGAGTTCTGGTTGCCCCCTCAAGAGTTCTGTTAAATAGCTTTACAACTTTTTTTGATCAGACAAATATTTACAACGGTACACTCGATAAAGTTTCATGAAGTTTCCCCCCGCCCCCTGACGGAAAAAAAATCGTAACTAAGAACCGAACTATCAATGAAAAGTACATAGAACTCCAAAACTATGCAAGTGGCAACTAGAACTGATTTTCATTTATTACCGCCAACTGAGCAGTAGATTGATGGCACGACGGAATGCTGTAAGTGAAACCAATTTTTTTTTTTCGGAAAAATGAATTTTATTTCGGACTTCTGGTTGCCCCCCCAAGAGTTCTGTTAAATAGATTTTTGATACATGAAAAAATAACAAAATGGCTCATATTAAAAAAAAAAAAACAAAAACAAAAACGTTTTTTTCCACCGTTTTTGGAAAAAAGGTAAAATCAAAATTAAAAAAAATCCTTGACGGTTTGAGATTCATATCATACGATTTTTGATATGTGCAAAAATAACAAGATGGCGGATATTTTTTGAAAAAACAAAAAACGTGTTTTTTCACCGTTTATGGAAAAAAGAAGTAAAATCAGAATTAAAAAAAATCCTTGATATGCTTGAAATGTATCGTTAGTAATTTGGTGTCGTAATTATATGGAACAATTCTTATTGTTATAAATAAACAGAATATGAATGAATAAAGCTATATAATGTCGGAATATATATAATATCACTGAACAAACCCAAACAAAGAAATACTTTTTGAAACTCGCCTGGTCATTTCCATTATTTGCGATAAAATAACGATATTGTACCCATGAACCAATAACAATCGTTGAACTTTGGCGTATTTCCAATTACCGCCAAAGCACTCATAATTCCTTAAGGAAGTCAAAACGGCAAATTTTTGATTTTGAAATTCTCATTATTTTGGTCAAATATCAAAAATCAACGGTCAAAACTTGGCACCCCGGATATCGTATTATCCCCGCAAAATGGCTGAAGAAGGGTAACAACGGTTGAAAAAATTTCCAAATCTAGCTTAAGGGGGAAGCCACCTTGAAGGCGAGCAAAAAATTAGATTGTCATGATTTTTTTCTCAAAGCAAAGATTTGTTCACTTTTTCAGACTCACGGTGGGTTTTATTACTACTTTTGGCTGCTGCATGGTTGAAAAAAATTAATCATCAACCCTTCGCCTGCACACTGGGTCGTTTTGACCCCATTTTTTTCAACTAAATGTTCATCTTCTTTTACATCATCTTTAAGGATTAATAAGAAATATTCAAAAACCACGTTACAGCCAAAAGTAGTATTAAAACGTACGCCAAGTATGTGAAGAAATCCTTCCTCAAAAAAAATCATGAAATTCAGCAAATTTTTACTTTCACACCTCCTAAGATACAAATAAACATCAATGAACTATGCAAGTGGCATCTAGAAGTGATTTTCATTTATTACCTCCAACTGAGCAGTAGATTGATGGCACGAGGGAATGCTTTGAGTGAAACCAATTTTTTTTTTTCGGAAAAATGAATTTTTTTTTGGAGTTCTGGTTGCCCCCTCAAGAGTTCTGTTAAATAGCTTTACAACTTTTTTTGATCAGACAAATATTTACAACGGTACACTCGATAAAGTTTTATGAAGTTGCCCCCCGCCCCCTGACGGAAAAAAAAATCTTAACTAAGAACCGACCTATCAATGAAAAGTACATAGAACTCCAAAACTATGCAAGTGGCAACTAGAACTGATTTTCATTTATTACCTCCAACTGAGCAGTAGATTGATGGCACGATGGAATGCTGTAAGTGAAATCAATTTTTTTTTTTCGGAAAAATGAATTTTATTTCGGACTTCTGGTTGCCCCCTCAAGAGTTCTGTTAAACAGATTTTTGATACATGAAAAAATAACAAAATGGCTCATATTTAAAAAAAAAAAAAACAAAAACAAAAACGTTTTTTTCCACCGTTTTTGGAAAAAAAGGTAAAATCAAAATTAAAAAAAATCCTTGACGGTTTGAGATTCATATCATACGATTTTTGATATGTGCAAAAATAACAAGATGGCGGATATTTTTTAAAAAAACAAAAAACGTGTTTTTTCACCGTTTATGGAAAAAAGAAGTAAAATCAGAATTTAAAAAAATCCTTGATATGCTTGAAATATATCGTTAGTAATTTGGTGTCGTAATTATATGGAACAATTCTTATTGTTATAAATAAACAGAATATAAATGAATAAAGCTGTATATTGTCGGAATATATATAATATCACTGAACAAACCCAAACAAAGAAATACTTTTTGAAACTCGCCTGGTCATTTCCATTATTTGCGATAAAATAACGATATTGTACCCATGAACCAATAACAATCGTTGAACTTTGGCGTATTTCCAATTACCGCCAAAGCACTCATAATTCCTTAAGGAAGTCAAAACGGCAAATTTTTGATTTTGAAATTCTCATTATTTTGGTCAAATATCAAAAATCAACGGTCAAAACTTGGCACCCCGGATATCGTATTATCCCCGCAAAATGGCTGAAGAAGGGTAACAACGGTTGAAAAAATTTCCAAATCTAGCTTAAGGGGGAAGCCACCTTGAAGGCGAGCAAAAGATTAGATTGTCATGATTTTTTTCTCAAAGCAAAGATTTGTTCACTTTTTCAGACTCACGGTGGGTTTTATTACTACTTTTGGCTGCTGCATGGTTGAAAAAAATTAATCATCAACCCTTCGCCTGCACACTGGGTCGTTTTGACCCCATTTTTTTCAACTAAATGTTCATCTTCTTTTACATCATCTTTAAGGATTAATAAGAAATATTCAAAAACCACGTTGCAGCCAAAAGTAGTATTAAAACGTACGCCAAGTATGTGAAGAAATCCTTCCTCAAAAAAAATCATGAAAATCAGCAAATTTTTACTTTCACACCTCCTAAGATACAAATAAACATCAATGAACTATGCAAGTGGCATCTAGAACTGATTTTCATTTATTACCTCCAACTGAGCAGTAGATTGATGGCACGAGGGAATGCTTTGAGTGAAACCAATTTTTTTTTTTCGGAAAAATGAATTTTTTTTTGGAGTTCTGGTTGCCCCCTCAAGAGTTCTGTTAAATAGCTTTACAACTTTTTTTGATCAGACAAATATTTACAACGGTACACTCGATAAAGTTTTATGAAGTTGCCCCCCGCCCCCTGACGGAAAAAAAAATCTTAACTAAGAACCGAACTATCAATGAAAAGTACATAGAACTCCAAAACTATGCAAGTGGCAACTAGAACTGATTTTCATTTATTACCTCCAACTGAGCAGTAGATTGATGGCACGATGGAATGCTGTAAGTGAAATCAATTTTTTTTTTTCGGAAAAATGAATTTTATTTCGGACTTCTGGTTGCCCCCTCAAGAGTTCTGTTAAACAGATTTTTGATACATGAAAAAATAACAAAATGGCTCATATTTAAAAAAAAAAAACAAAAACAAAAACGTTTTTTTCCACCGTTTTTGGAAAAAAGGTAAAATCAAAATTAAAAAAAATCCTTGACGGTTTGAGATTCATATCATACGATTTTTGATATGTGCAAAAATAACAAGATGGCGGATATTTTTTGAAAAAACAAAAAACGTGTTTTTTCACCGTTTATGGAAAAAAGAAGTAAAATCAGAATTTAAAAAAATCCTTGATATGCTTGAAATATATCGTTAGTAATTTGGTGTCGTAATTATATGGAACAATTCTTATTGTTATAAATAAACAGAATATAAATGAATAAAGCTATATAATGTCGGAATATATATAATATCACTGAACAAACCCAAACAAAGAAATACTTTTTGAAACTCGCCTGGTCATTTCCATTATTTGCGATAAAATAACGATATTGTACCCATGAACCAATAACAATCGTTGAACTTTGGCGTATTTCCAATTACCGCCAAAGCACTCATAATTCCTTAAGGAAGTCAAAACGGCAAATTTTTTATTTTTGAAATTCTCATTATTTTGGTCAAATATCAAAAATCAACGGTCAAAACTTGGCACCCCGGATATCGTATTATCCCCGCAAAATGGCTGAAGAAGGGTAACAACAGTTGAAAAAATTTCCAAATCTAGCTTAAGGGGGAAGCCACCTTGAAGGCGAGCAAAAAATTAGATTGTCATGATTTTTTTGTCAAAGCAAAGATTTGTTCACTTTTTCAGACTCACGGTGGGTTTTATTACTACTTTTGGCTGCTGCATGGTTGAAAAAAATTAATCTTCAACCCTTCGCCTGCACACTGGGTCGTTTTGACCCCATTTTTTTCAACTAAATGTTCATCTTCTTTTACATCATCTTTAAGGATTAATAAGAAATATTCAAAAACCACGTAGCAGCCAAAAGTAGTATTGAAACGTACGCCAAGTATGTGAAGAAATTCTTCCTCAAAAAAAATCATGAAAATCAGCAAATTTTTACTTTCACACCTCCTAAGATACAAATAAACATCAATGAACTATGCAAGTGGAATCTAGAAGTGATTTTCATTTATTACCTCCAACTGAGCAGTAGATTGATGGCACGAGGGAATGCTTTGAGTGAAACCAATTTTTTTTTTTCGGAAAAATGATTTTTTTTTCGGAGTTCTGGTTGCCCCCTCAAGAGTTCTGTTAAATAGCTTTACAACTTTTTTTGATCAGACAAATATTTACAACGGTACACTCGATAAAGTTTCATGAAGTTGCCCCCCGCCCCCTGACGGAAAAAAAATCGTAACTAAGAACCGAACTATCAATGAAAAGTACATAGAACTCCAAAACTATGCAAGTGGCAACTAGAACTGATTTTCATTTATTACCGCCAACTGAGCAGTAGATTGATGGCACGACGGAATGCTGTAAGTGAAACCAATTTTTTTTTTTCGGAAAAATGAATTTTATTTCGGACTTCTGGTTGCCCCCCCAAGAGTTCTGTTAAATAGATTTTTGATACATGAAAAAATAACAAAATGGCTCATATTAAAAAAAAAAAAAACAAAAACAAAAACGTTTTTTTCCACCGTTTTTGGAAAAAAGGTAAAATCAAAATTAAAAAAAATCCTTGACGGTTTGAGATTCATATCATACGATTTTTGATATGTGCAAAAATAACAAGATGGCGGATATTTTTTGAAAAAACAAAAAACGTGTTTTTTCACCGTATATGGAAAAAAAAGTAAAATCAGAATTAAAAAAAATCCTTGATATGCTTGAAATATATCGTTAGTAATTTGGTGTCGTAATTATATGGAACAATTCTTATTGTTATAAATAAACAGAATATGAATGAATAAAGCTATATAATGTCGGAATATATATAATATCACTGAACAAACCCAAACAAAGAAATACTTTTTGAAACTCGCCTGGTCATTTCCATTATTTGCGATAAAATAACGATATTGTACCCATGAACCAATAACAATCGTTGAACTTTGGCGTATTTCCAATTACCGCCAAAGCACTCATAATTCCTTAAGGAAGTAAAAACGGCAAATTTTTTATTTTTGAAATTCTCATTATTTTGGTCAAATATCAAAAATCAACGGTCAAAACTTGGCACCCCGGATATCGTATTATCCCCGCAAAATGGCTGAAGAAGGGTAACAACGGTTGAAAAAATTTCCAAATCTAGCTTAAGGGGGAAGCCACCTTGAAGGCGAGCAAAAAATTAGATTGTCATGATTTTTTTCTCAAAGCAAAGATTTGTTCACTTTTTCAGACTCACGGTGGGTTTTATTACTACTTTTGGCTGCTGCATGGTTGAAAAAAATTAATCATCAACCCTTCGCCTGCACACTGGGTCGTTTTGACCCCATTTTTTTCAACTAAATGTTCATCTTCTTTTACATCATCTTTAAGGATTAATAAGAAATATTCAAAAACCACGTTGCAGCCAAAAGTAGTATTAAAACGTACGCCAAGTATGTGAAGAAATCCTTCCTCAAAAAAAATCATGAAATTCAGCAAATTTTTACTTTCACACCTCCTGAGATACAAATAAACATCAATGAACTATGCAAGTGGCATCTAGAAGTGATTTTCATTTATTACCTCCAACTGAGCAGTAGATTGATGGCACGAGGGAATGCTTTGAGTGAAACCAATTTTTTTTTTTCGGAAAAATGAATTTTTTTTGGAGTTCTGGTTGCCCCCTCAAGAGTTCTGTTAAATAGCTTTACAACTTTTTTTGATCAGACAAATATTTACAACGGTACACTCGATAAAGTTTTATGAAGTTGCCCCCCGCCCCCTGACGGAAAAAAAAATCTTAACTAAGAACCGACCTATCAATGAAAAGTACATAGAACTCCAAAACTATGCAAGTGGCAACTAGAACTGATTTTCATTTATTACCTCCAACTGAGCAGTAGATTGATGGCACGATGGAATGCTGTAAGTGAAATCAATTTTTTTTTTTCGGAAAAATGAATTTTATTTCGGACTTCTGGTTGCCCCCTCAAGAGTTCTGTTAAACAGATTTTTGATACATGAAAAAATAACAAAATGGCTCATATTTAAAAAAAAAAAACAAAAACAAAAACGTTTTTTTCCACCGTTTTTGGAAAAAAAGGTAAAAGCAAAATTAAAAAAAATCCTTGACGGTTTGAGATTCATATCATACGATTTTTGATATGTGCAAAAATAACAAGATGGCGGATATTTTTTGAAAAAACAAAAAACGTGTTTTTTCACCGTTTATGGAAAAAAGAAGTAAAATCAGAATTTAAAAAAATCCTTGATATGCTTGAAATATATCGTTAGTAATTTGGTGTCGTAATTATATGGAACAATTCTTATTGTTATAAATAAACAGAATATAAATGAATAAAGCTATATATTGTCGGAATATATATAATATCACTGAACAAACCCAAACAAAGAAATACTTTTTGAAACTCGCCTGGTCATTTCCATTATTTGCGATAAAATAACGATATTGTACCCATGAACCAATAACAATCGTTGAACTTTGGCGTATTTCCAATTACCGCCAAAGCACTCATAATTCCTTAAGGAAGTCAAAACGGCAAATTTTTGATTTTGAAATTCTCATTATTTTGGTCAAATATCAAAAATCAACGGTCAAAACTTGGCACCCCGGATATCGTATTATCCCCGCAAAATGGCTGAAGAAGGGTAACAACGGTTGAAAAAATTTCCAAATCTAGCTTAAGGGGGAAGCCACCTTGAAGGCGAGCAAAAAATTAGATTGTCATGATTTTTTTCTCAAAGCAAAGATTTGTTCACTTTTTCAGACTCACGGTGGGTTTTATTACTACTTTTGGCTGCTGCATGGTTGAAAAAAATTAATCATCAACCCTTCGCCTGCACACTGGGTCGTTTTGACCCCATTTTTTTCAACTAAATGTTCATCTTCTTTTACATCATCTTTAAGGATTAATAAGAAATATTCAAAAACCACGTTGCAGCCAAAAGCAGTATTAAAACGTACGCCAAGTATGTGAAGAAATCCTTCCTCAAAAAAAATCATGAAAATCAGCAAATTTTTACTTTCACACCTCCTAAGATACAAATAAACATCAATGAACTATGCAAGTGGCATCTAGAAGTGATTTTCATTTATTACCTCCAACTGAGCAGTAGATTGATGGCACGAGGGAATGCTTTGAGTGAAACCAATTTTTTTTTTCGGAAAAATGAATTTTTTTTTGGAGTTCTGGTTGCCCCCTCAAGAGTTCTGTTAAATAGCTTTACAACTTTTTTTGATCAGACAAATATTTACAACGGTACACTCGATAAAGTTTTATGAAGTTGCCCCCCGCCCCCTGACGGAAAAAAAAATCTTAACTAAGAACCGACCTATCAATGAAAAGTACATAGAACTCCAAAACTATGCAAGTGGCAACTAGAACTGATTTTCATTTATTACCTCCAACTGAGCAGTAGATTGATGGCACGATGGAATGCTGTAAGTGAAATCAATTTTTTTTTTTCGGAAAAATGAATTTTATTTCGGACTTCTGGTTGCCCCCTCAAGAGTTCTGTTAAACAGATTTTTGATACATGAAAAAATAACAAAATGGCTCATATTTAAAAAAAAAAACAAAAACAAAAACGTTTTTTTCCACCGTTTTTGGAAAAAAAGGTAAAATCAAAATTAAAAAAAATCCTTGACGGTTTGAGATTCATATCATACGATTTTTGATATGTGCAAAAATAACAAGATGGCGGATATTTTTTGAAAAAACAAAAAACGTGTTTTTTCACCGTTTATGGAAAAAAGAAGTAAAATCAGAATTTAAAAAAATCCTTGATATGCTTGAAATATATCGTTAGTAGTTTGGTGTCGTAATTATATGGAACAATTCTTATTGTTATAAATAAACAGAATATAAATGAATAAAGCTATATAATGTCGGAATATATATAATATCACTGAACAAACCCAAACAAAGAAATACTTTTTGAAACTCGCCTGGTCATTTCCATTATTTGCGATAAAATAACGATATTGTACCCATGAACCAATAACAATCGTTGAACTTTGGCGTATTTCCAATTACCGCCAAAGCACTCATAATTCCTTAAGGAAGTCAAAACGGCAAATTTTTTATTTTTGAAATTCTCATTATTTTGGTCAAATATCAAAAATCAACGGTCAAAACTTGGCACCCCGGATATCGTATTATCCCCGCAAAATGGCTGAAGAAGGGTAACAACAGTTGAAAAAATTTCCAAATCTAGCTTAAGGGGGAAGCCACCTTGAAGGCGAGCAAAAAATTAGATTGTCATGATTTTTTTGTCAAAGCAAAGATTTGTTCACTTTTTCAGACTCACGGTGGGTTTTATTACTACTTTTGGCTGCTGCATGGTTGAAAAAAATTAATCTTCAACCCTTCGCCTGCACACTGGGTCGTTTTGACCCCATTTTTTTCAACTAAATGTTCATCTTCTTTTACATCATCTTTAAGGATTAATAAGAAATATTCAAAAACCACGTAGCAGCCAAAAGTAGTATTGAAACGTACGCCAAGTATGTGAAGAAATCCTTCCTCAAAAAAAATCATGAAAATCAGCAAATTTTTACTTTCACACCTCCTAAGATACAAATAAACATCAATGAACTATGCAAGTGGCATCTAGAAGTGATTTTCATTTATTACCTCCAACTGAGCAGTAGATTGATGGCACGAGGGAATGCTTTGAGTGAAACCAATTTTTTTTTTTCGGAAAAATGATTTTTTTTTCGGAGTTCTGGTTGCCCCCTCAAGAGTTCTGTTAAATAGCTTTACAACTTTTTTTGATCAGACAAATATTTACAACGGTACACTCGATAAAGTTTCATGAAGTTGCCCCCCGCCCCCTGACGGAAAAAAAATCGTAACTAAGAACCGAACTATCAATGAAAAGTACATAGAACTCCAAAACTATGCAAGTGGCAACTAGAACTGATTTTCATTTATTACTTCCAACTGAGCAGTAGATTGATGGCACGATGGAATGCTGTAAGTGAAATCAATTTTTTTTTTTTCGGAAAAATGAATTTTATTTCGGACTTCTGGTTGCCCCCTCAAGAGTTCTGTTAAATAGATTTTTGATACATGACAAAATAACACAAAATGGCTCATATTTAAAAAAAACAAAAACAAAAACGTTTTTTTCCACCGTTTTTGGAAAAAAGGTAAAATCAAAATTAAAAAAAATCCTTGACGGTTTGAGATTCATATCATACCATTTTTGATATGTGCAAAAATAACAAGATGGCGGATATTTTTTGAAAAAACAAAAAACGTGTTTTTTCACCGTTTATGGAAAAAAGAAGTAAAATCAGAATTTAAAAAAATCCTTGATATGCTTGAAATATATCGTTAGTAATTTGGTGTCGTAATTATATGGAACAATTCTTATTGTTATAAATAAACAGAATATAAATGAATAAAGCTATATAATGTCGGAATATATATAATATCACTGAACAAACCCAAACAAAGAAATACTTTTTGAAACTCGCCTGGTTATTTCCATTATTTGCGATAAAATAACGATATTGTACCCATGAATCAATAACAATCGTTGAACTTTGGCGTATTTCCAATTACCGCCAAAGCACTCATAATTCCTTAAGGAAGTAAAAACGGCAAATTTTTTATTTTTGAAATTCTCATTATTTTGGTCAAATATCAAAAATCAACGGTCGAAACTTGGCACCCCGGATATCGTATTATCCCCGCAAAATGGCTGAAGAAGGGTAACAACAGTTGAAAAAATTTCCAAATCTAGCTTAAGGGGGAAGCCACCTTGAAGGCGAGCAAAAAATTAGATTGTCATGATTTTTTTGTCAAAGCAAAGATTTGTTCACTTTTTCAGACTCACGGTGGGTTTTATTACTACTTTTGGCTGCTGCATTGTTGAAAAAAATTAATCTTCAACCCTTCGCCTGCACACTGGGTCGTTTTGACCCCATTTTTTTCAACTAAATGTTCATCTTCTTTTACATCATCTTTAAGGATTAATAAGAAATATTCAAAAACCACGTAGCAGCCAAAAGTAGTATTAAAACGTACGCCAAGTATGTGAAGAAATCCTTCCTCAAAAAAAATCATGAAAATCAGCACATTTTTACTTTCACACCTCCTAAGATACAAATAAACATCAACGAACTATGCAAGTGGCATCTAGAAGTGATTTTCATTTATTACCTCCAACTGAGCAGTACATTGATGGCACGAGGGAATGCTTTGAGTGAAACCAATTTTTCTTTTTCGGAAAAATGAATTTTTTTTTCGGAGTTCTGGTTGCCCCCTCACGAGTTCTGTTAAATAGCTTTACAACTTTTTTTGATCAGACAAATATTTACAACGGTACACTCGATAAAGTTTTATGAAGTTGCCCCCCGCCCCCTGACGGAAAAAAAATCGTAACTAAGAACCGAACTATCAATGAAAAGTACATAGAACTCCAAAACTATGCAAGTGGCAACTAGAACTGATTTTCATTTATTACCTCCAACTGAGCAGTAGATTGATGGCACGACGGAATGCTGTAAGTGAAACCAATTTTTTTTTTTCGGAAAAATGAATTTTATTTCGGACTTCTGGTTGCCCCCCCAAGAGTTCTGTTAAATAGATTTTTGATACATGAAAAAATAACAAAATGGCTCATATTAAAATAAAAAACAAAAACAAAAACGTTTTTTTCCACCGTTTTTGGAAAAAAGGTAAAATCAAAATTAAAAAAAATCCTTGACGGTTTGAGATTCATATCATACGATTTTTGATATGTGCAAAAATAACAAGATGGCGGATATTTTTTGAAAAAACAAAAAACGTGTTTTTTCACCGTTTATGGAAAAAAAAGTAAAATCAGAATTAAAAAAAATCCTTGATATGCTTGAAATATATCGTTAGTAATTTGGTGTCGTAATTATATGGAACAATTCTTATTGTTATAAATAAACAGAATATGAATGAATAAAGCTATATAATGTCGGAATATATATAATATCACTGAACAAACCCAAACAAAGAAATACTTTTTGAAACTCGCCTGGTCATTTCCATTATTTGCGATAAAATAACGATATTGTACCCATGAACCAATAACAATCGTTGAACTTTGGCGTATTTCCAATTACCGCCAAAGCACTCATAATTCCTTAAGGAAGTAAAAACGGCAAATTTTTTATTTTTGAAATTCTCATTATTTTGGTCAAATATCAAAAATCAACGGTCAAAACTTGGCACCCCGGATATCGTATTATCCCCGCAAAATGGCTGAAGAAGGGTAACAACGGTTGAAAAAATTTCCAAATCTAGCTTAAGGGGGAAGCCACCTTGAAGGCGAGCAAAAAATTAGATTGTCATGATTTTTTTCTCAAAGCAAAGATTTGTTCACTTTTTCAGACTCACGGTGGGTTTTATTACTACTTTTGGCTGCTGCATGGTTGAAAAAAATTAATCATCAACCCTTCGCCTGCACACTGGGTCGTTTTGACCCCATTTTTTTCAACTAAATGTTCATCTTCTTTTACATCATCTTTAAGGATTAATAAGAAATATTCAAAAACCACGTTGCAGCCAAAAGTAGTATTAAAACGTACGCCAAGTATGTGAAGAAATCCTTCCTCAAAAAAAATCATGAAAATCAGCAAATTTTTACTTTCACACCTCCTAAGATACAAATAAACATCAATGAACTATGCAAGTGGCATCTAGAAGTGATTTTCATTTATTACCTCCAACTGAGCAGTAGATTGATGGCACGAGGGAATGCTTTGAGTGAAACCAATTTTTCTTTTTCGGAAAAATCAATTTTTTTTCGGAGTTCTGGTTGCCCCCTCACGAGTTCTGTTAAATAGCTTTACAACTTTTTTTGATCAGACAAATATTTACAACGGTACACTCGATAAAGTTTTATGAAGTTGCCCCCCGCCCCCTGACGGAAAAAAAATCGTAACTAAGAACCGAACTATCAATGAAAAGTACATAGAACTCCAAAACTATGCAAGTGGCAACTAGAACTGATTTTCATTTATTACCTCCAACTGAGCAGTAGATTGATGGCACGACGGAATGCTGTAAGTGAAACCAATTTTTTTTTTTCGGAAAAATGAATTTTATTTCGGACTTCTGGTTGCCCCCCCAAGAGTTCTGTTAAATAGATTTTTGATACATGAAAAAATAACAAAATGGCTCATATTAAAAAAAAAAAAACAAAAACAAAAACGTTTTTTTCCACCGTTTTTGGAAAAAAGGTAAAATCAAAATTAAAAAAAATCCTTGACGGTTTGAGATTCATATCATACGATTTTTGATATGTGCAAAAATAACAAGATGGCGGATATTTTTTGAAAAAACAAAAAACGTGTTTTTTCACCGTTTATGGAAAAAAAAGTAAAATCAGAATTAAAAAAAATCCTTGATATGCTTGAAATATATCGTTAGTAATTTGGTGTCGTAATTATATGGAACAATTCTTATTGTTATAAATAAACAGAATATGAATGAATAAAGCTATATAATGTCGGAATATATATAATATCACTGAACAAACCCAAACAAAGAAATACTTTTTGAAACTCGCCTGGTCATTTCCATTATTTGCGATAAAATAACGATATTGTACCCATGAACCAATAACAATCGTTGAACTTTGGCGTATTTCCAATTACCGCCAAAGCACTCATAATTCCTTAAGGAAGTCAAAACGGCAAATTTTTTATTTTTGAAATTCTCATTATTTTGGTCAAATATCAAATACCTAAACTCAATCGGCAATTCCCGCACCGTCCAGAATCCCTTCTGATTGCTCATCATCGTCGATTTCTTCAAGTCTTGCTTGCTTCCGATTTTTTGAAATTTTCAAAGTGACCCCTTTAAACAAGATGATTTCGATGTAACGAAACCTCGATATAACGAACTTGCCTAGAAATTCGTTATATCGAGGTTCGGCTCTACTCAGTAGAGATCCGAGATATTTAGATTTGTATCATCGATACTGACCTTGAATGACCTCAAACGACTTTGACCCCCTAATGTTTTTTATGCAGCTTGAGGTGCTCAACGAGATGGTTGAAAAAAATATGTACCATACCATTTAAAAAAGTGAAGGTAACCTTCACTGTGCGTCAGCGCCTCCACCGAAATGAAAAAAATCTGTCGCATTCGATGGCCCCCATCCCACCGTACAACTTTTGTCTGGAACATTTTTTTGTGACGTCGATAATTACCGAGTTATTTCGGGTGGCAGAGGTGGCGCACGCAATTACAACCCATTCGCCTATCCCTCCCCTCTAAGCTGCTTTTTCGCTGTAGCGCGCACCTGATTGGCTGTTTATTTTAATTCATAATTAATTATCCATGCGTCTAATAAAAAAATGACTGAGGACTATTCGTCTCAGAATTTTTTTTCCTACCAGATGCTAGAAGGGCGTACGTTACTTCTGGGACACCCTGTATATCTGTAAAATTGTACCGAGTGGAATGTCTTCTTTCTCGCTCACTCGTCCCTGCATAATCTATATTTATAGACATATTACGACAACGCACACATTTTCGCTATCCGCAGCCCTTTTATATTTTCTGTGAAAAGCTTTCTCGCCAGATCCCTCTGTTTTTGGAGTTACACCTCCATCCCCTACACTCGCCCATTGGAAGAATATATACACACATAGCGCATACAAAACCATCGCAGAACGGAATACAAAATACTCCTGGTCTCTTGCTCCATAAGAGGGGAAGGGCGAAAAAGAGAGGGGGAGAGAGAGAGAGAGAGAGAGAGAGAGAGAGAGAGAGAGAGAGAGAGAGAGAGAGAGAGAGAGAGAGAGAGGTAAGCTCTCTCAATTTCTTCCTCTATCTCTGGTTCCGTGGTATATTCAATTTTCGAAAGCCACAGGGTCAGAATGAGTTTTACGTAATATTGCCCGTTCTCCAGGCATCCCTCTATGAACGTGGTACCCTGCCGGCCTCGCAGCCCCGCCCCTCCCGCTCTGTTTCCCACCCTTCACTGCGGTTGCTGTGTTTATACTCCCCCCCATCCCACCCCCTGTACACCTTGATCCCATGCAAGGAAGCCTGATCCTGTGCAAGAGAATACCCTGATTTTACTTCTGACCGCGAGTATTCACAAGGTACCACACGCAACTGCAAGAACAACGAGTGTGTATGGTGTGCCGTGCCGGGACTATGAAGTTTATCGAGTTTAGATGGCGAAAAAGAAATTTTTTACATATTGGACTTTTAAAATGCTTGCTTGGGGCTCTTGGATTACTGATGAGAGAGAACTGTTGGTTGGTGAACGAAGCTGGTCGATCGGGAATATTCGATCTCTGAATTCAAATGGGTATAAATCATTTGTATAAGTATACTGTGAGGAAAATAAATATGAAAATCTCAATATAAATAAATATACTGTGAGCAAAGTAAATATCAAGAATGAAGGTATTGATGTTTATTTGTATCTTAGGAGGTGTGACAGTAAAAATTTGCTGATTTTCATGATTTTTTTTGAGGAAGGATTTCTTCACAGACTTGGGGTATGTTTTGATACTACTTTTGACTGCTACGTGGTTTTTGAATATTTTTTATTGATCTTTAAAGATTATGTGAAAGAAGATCAACAGTTAGTTGAAAAAATGGGGTCAAAACGACCCAGTGTGCAGGCGAAGGGTTGAAGATTAATTTTTTTCAACCATGCAGCAGCCAAAAGTAGTTATAAAACCTACCGTAAGTATGAAAAAGTGAAGAAATCTTTGCTTTGACAAAAAAATCATGAAAATCTAATTTTTTGCTCGCCTTCAAGGTGGCTTCCCCCTTAAGCTAGATTTGGACATTTTTTCAACTGTTGCTACCCTTCTCCAGCCATTTTGCGGGGATAATACGATATCCGGGGTGCCAAGTTTTGACCGTTGATTTTTGATATTTGACCAAAATAATGAGAATTTCAAAAATAAAAAATTTGCCGTTTTGACTTCCTTAAGGAATTATGAGTGCTTTGGCGGTAATTGGAAATACGCCAAAGTTCAACGATTGTTATTGGTTCATGGGTACAATATCGTTATTTTATCGCTAATAATGGAAATGACCAGGCAAGTTTCAAAAAGTATTTCTTTGTTTGGGTTTGTTCAGTGATATTATATATATTCCGACATTATATAGCTTTATTCATTCATATTCTGTTTATTTATAACAATAAGAATTGTTCCATATAATTACGACACCAAATTACTAACGATATATTTCAATCATATCAAGGATAATTTTAAATTCTGATTTTACTTTTTTTTTCCATAAACGGTTAAAAAAACACGTTTTTTGTTTTTTCAAGAAATATCCGCCATCTTGTTATTTTTGCACATATCAAAAATCGTATGATATGAATCTCAAACCGTCGAGGATTTTTTTTAATTTTGATTTTACCTTTTTTCCAAAAACGGTGGAAAAAAACGTTTTTTGTTTTGTTTTGTTTTTTTTTTTAATATGAGCTATTTTGTTATTTTTTCATGTATCAAAAATCTATTTAACAGAACTCTTGAGGGGGCAACCAGAAGTCCGAAATAAAATTCATTTTTCCGAAGACAAAAAATTTGGTTTCACTTAAAGCATTCCATCGTGCCATCAATCTACTGCTCAGTTGGAGGTAATAAATGAAAATCAGTTCTAGTTGCCACTTGCATAGTTTTGGAGTTCTATGTACTTTTCATGATAGTTCGGTTCCTAGTTACGATTTTTTTTCCCGTCAGGGGGCGGGGGGCAACTTCATAAAACTTTATCGAGTGTACCGTTGTAAATATTTGTCTGATCAAAAAAAGTTGTAAAGCTATTTAACAGAACTCTTGAGGGGGCAACCAGAACTCCGAAAAAAAATTCATTTTTCCGAAAAAAAAAATTGGTTTCACTCAAAGCATTCCCTCGTGCCATCAATCTACTGCTCAGTTGGAGGTAATAAATGAAAATCAGTTCTAGATGCCATTTGCATAGTTCATTGATGTTTATTTGTATCTTAGGAGGTGTGAAAGTAAAAATTTGCTGATTTTCATGATTTTTTTTGAGGAAGGATTTCTTCACATACTTGGGGTACGTTTTAATAATACTTTTGGCTGCTACGTGGTTTTTGAATATTTCTTATTAATCCTTAAAGATGATGTAAAAGAAGATGAACATTTAGTTGAAAAAAATGGGGTCAAAACGACCCAGTGTGCAGGCGAAGGGTTGAAGATTAATTTTTTTTCAACCATGCAGCAGCCAAAAGTAGTAATAAAACCCACCGTGAGTCTGAAAAAGTGAACAAATCTTTGCTTTGACAAAAAAATCATGACAATCTAATTTTTTGCTCGCCTTCAAGGTGGCTTCCCCCTTAAGCTAGATTTGGAAATTTTTTCAACTGTTGTTACCCTTCTTCAGCCATTTTGCGGGGATAATACGATATCCGGGGTGCCAAGTTTTTGATATTTGACCAAAATAATGAGAATTTCAAAAATAAAAAATTTGCCGTTTTGACTTTCTTAAGGAATTGTGAGTGCTTTGGCGGTAATTGGAAATACGCCAAAGTTCAACGATTGTTATTGGTTCATGGGTACAATATCGTTATTTTATCGCAAATAATGGAAATGACCAGGCGAGTTTCAAAAAGTATTTCTTTGTTTGCGTTTGTTCAGTGATATTATATATATTCCGACATTATATAGCTTTATTCATTCATATTCTGTTTATTTATAACAATAAGAATTGTTCCATATAATTACGACACCAAATTACTAAACGATATATTTTAAGCACATCAAGGATTTTTTTTAATTCTGATTTTTTCCAAAAACGATGAAAAAAACACGTTTTTTTTGTTTATTTCAAAAAATATCCGCCATCTTGTTATTTTTGCACATATCAAAAATCGTATGATATGAATCTCAAACCGTCAAGGATTTTTTAAAATTTTTATTTTTCCTTTTTTCCAAAAACGGTGAAAAAAAAAACGTTTTTTGTTTTGTTTTTTTTAAATATAAGCCATTTTGTTATTTTTGCATATATCAAAAATCGTATGATATGAATCTAAAACCGTTTGATTTTTTTTTCTTTCGAATGATCCATTTCTCAGATTTCATCAACAGCGCAGAACTGCAATTTTTTACGACTTTTTTTTAACCACCACTGTCGTCTATAAATAGTGACTTGAATACATTTTTTTGTTTTATTGATTTCGAAAGTGTATTCATTAACCGCTTTTATATCAATATCTATAATATAATCCTAATTAAAAAAATCATGGAAATAGTATTTTTTAGCGTCTAAAGTGGGAAGATCCCTCAATCCCTCTTCGGATTCCTAGCGATTAAAAGTACTACTTTCCTCTCTGTCCAGTCGCACTTATAAGCGAGGAAAACATGGAAGTGGTATTTAAAATACATTTTTGGCTTCTGACAAGGAACATTACTTTGGTGTCCTCATCCGATTTTGTTAAAACTTTTTTATGTGAAAGAGTCGCAAAAACTAAGAGACGAGTGATTTTTTTGTTATCGACGGAAAAACGGGTTTAACGGGTGAAACGCACCCTCAAAAATGGGGATGTTTTTCGTTTTTCGTCGATAACGTTTTAACGGTACGAAATATAAAAAAATTTCAAATTTCGAAACTGTTTATTTTTTGTGTACTATACATTGGAGATGAGAACGATAACGTTATCAACGAAAAACGAAAAACACCCCTATTTTCGAGGGTGCGTTTCACCCCTTAAAACCGTTTTTCCGCCGATAAAATCAAATACGTGTCCCTTAGTTTTTGATACTCTTCCACATAAAAAAGTTTCAACAAAATCGGAGGAGGACACCAAAATTATATTCCTTGTGAGACACTGTTGAAACTATAAATTTCCAAGGCACCTCACCTGAAGTACCTTGAAATTTCTATGATAAATGCAATCTTACCTTATTTTTCGAATTTTCGAAATTTTTCAATTCTGTAAAGTTTAAAATATTCCTAAACGTTCAGGCTAATGGAATTAAAAACAATAAAAAGATGAAAAAAGTTGAAATTAAGGCCCTTAAGGCCTCGAATATCGTGCTCATGCCCATTTCGCCATTCCCTTTGCAATGGGACACCCTGTATATGCGCAATACACGGAGTACGTGTAGTTTATTCGCCCTCGCCTCACTATCTCATATCGTTTGCTCGCCCAACCGGGTCCACAATTTAATCACAATTCGGAGCGAGTGGAGCAGCGCTTTTCTCTCCTCGGGTCTCATCCAAAAGCCGCGTCCTTTCCTCCACTGGTCGAGCGTTCGCGAGGCGGCGTATTAGCGGAATCCGACTGGTGAACGAGCTTTCGTGGGAACATTTCCACCCGAGAAGAGCTCTCAAGACGATCTCGAAGTATATCCTCGCTGTCTCATTCACTTTGCCCTTATCGGACTGGGGCTCTGGACTTCACGATCCAGGATCGTGAAGGGCTTCCTCGGCCCGTATAGGTATAGCCGAAAGTACCAGTCGCGCATCTACAGTTCTGCGCCTTTTATCGTCGCTCTCTCGTTACCAGGCGCGAAAATGGGCATTCGTACGGGATGATTGAGATCGATGACTCGGGCACTCAAGAAAACAAATGTATTTACTGCAATTTTGGAATTTATTACATTAATTATATTTTTTTTCTTCAAATTTTGGCGAGAAGATCTTATACAGGGTGTCCCTCTTATATCTTCCACCCGAAATAACTCGGTAATTATCGACGTGACAAAAAAAAGTTCTAGACACAAGTTGTACGGTGTAAAGGGGACCATCAAGGGCGACCAATTTTAGATACTGACCTTGAATGACCTTGAACGACTTTGACCCCATAATGTTTTTTATGCGAGTTATGGTGCTTCACAAGGTGGTTGAAAAACAATGTACCATTCCAGTTAAAAAAGTGGAGGTGACCTTCACTGTGCGTCGGCGCCTCCACCGAAAAGAAAAAAAATTGGTCGCATTTGATAGCCCCTTTCACACCGTACAACTTTTGTCTCAAACGTTTTTCTGTGACGTCGATAATTGCCGAGTTATTTCGAGTGGCCGAGATGAGAGGGACACCCTGTATAACGTCCAAGCTGCGTGGGTAGAAGGGGATGGGTCCCCACTTAAGGTCACTAAAATATTTCGCCCGGGTGGGACATAGGAAAGGGTGAAACGCGCTCCAAAGATTTCCGAGTAGAGCTTGAGGGATGTTTTTTCAACCATTTCTATCCCAGCAGCGCAGCGTAGTGGTCAAGCGCATCGCCTGTCACCTCGCTGGCTTGGGTTCGGGTCTCGCTGCTAAAGTTTTTTTTTTTCAATTTCTCGCAATGTTTAATTATCCCAAATGTTAAGTACCCAAACACCTTTGAATTTTAAACAAAAAAATTGAAAAATTGAATTTTTTTTTGAAAAATTGAAAAAAAAATTGAGTAAAAATATCGAAAATTGCATTTTTGGTACGATCTTTGAAGTTAAGTTCCAAGTTTCGTAATTTTTTCGACTGTTTCAGCTTAAAAAAAACCATGGCAGATATCAGAAATATTCTAGTCGGATGAGATTCATTGATGTGCTGACTATACCATAAAAATTGGAGCGAAATCCTCGCAATAATTTTTGAGAAATCATGGAAGCCAATTTGGAAAATAAACTTTTGAGAAAAACGCGTTTAAATGTTCAAGTACGATTTACACAAAGAAAATGTTGATCCACTATTAGTTTGCCATGGCGGGTCCATACAACACACAGGCATTTTTTTCAGTGTGTGCAAAAAAATTGTTTTTAATTTTCGTTACCTCTCATATGTGACGACCATCTTAAGCGCGCCTCGTATACTGCCTGTTCATTTTTTAAGCATTCTAGATTTTTCGAAAAATTACCGATTTTTCGGAAAATTTCAGATTTTTCGAAAAAAAAAATCGAAAAATTTAATCCGAACGTTCTACTCGGCGTGCAAAAATTCAATCTGATCTGTGAAGAATATCAAAACTCGCGGCGCTAAAAAACTTTTGTTTTTCTGTAAATAAAAACGCGATTAAAATCTAAAGCGATTCACCGATTTTCACGGAATTTCTTTGGAATACACTTCGTATCACAGACTGTTTGGGGGAAAAATTTCCGTCAGGTATTTAAAAAACTAGAAATTTTTATGTGTATGAAAAAAATCATACACACGCGTATGCATTTTTTAAAATGTCATTTTTCGATGTTTTGTAACATTCTGAAGACATTTTTGTAACATTCTGAAGATCCATGGAAAATTGAAGAAAAACAAAGTTTCACGAAAACGAAATTTCCTCTATGAGAAAGCCAAACGTAATGAATGTGGGAATGGCGTGCATGGCTGAGGTATTTCAGAACCCTCGCCAGGGGCAAACATCTTCATTAGCGTGGCTAATGAGGTTGATGAAAGCCTCGTTGATGAAGTCTTCATTGACGAAGGTTTCGGTACTTTTGTGCTCGGAAAGCCACTTTTCCTTGATGGGCCTTGAAGCACTTTTATGGCTGATTACAAAAGTTCTTCCACGATAACTTTTTCTCGTCTTCTTGACGTGACTCTCTTCGAGGTCGATCGATTATATTTTCTTGGTAAATTTTCGGGACTATTGAGAAAATCCTCATGTCCGATAACATTCCCGCATTTCGTCCATTCCTGTTCGGTAGGTTGTTAAAGTCCGAAAACGTCGTTCTCCACAAATTACGTACTTCCGAAAAGTCATAACCTATAAATATTCCCGAAATATCACCATGCGGAAAATTGGGGTCGATTTTCAAATTTTTTGATCGATTATCGATTTTTTCGATTTTCAATTTTTTTTTTTCATCCTTCAAGGTCGATTTTCAAATTTTTTTCCTATGAGAGTTTTCGGATGATGAGGTCGATATTTTACAAATAATTAGTACATAGTCTTGTGAAGTTGGAAACTATTAATGAACAATGGAGTTATTATTATTTAAACTTTTTAATATTATTCAAAGAAGTGCCGCGGTTGTTGCATGGCCCATCTGGGTATTGGATTTTGGCAAATAAAATTACCTGAAGTGAAAAAAAAAAATTACTTTTACTATAATAATAAAAGTTTCCGATGACCCAGTAATTTTTTTTTAATTTTGCAAATTACTATGACATTTACTATTACAAATGAACAATGTAATATTAAAAAAATCCTACGTACTTCCATAGACAATGTATTTTTCAAGATTTATTCAACATGCCAAGTGAATCGGTTGAAAATGGTCTGAGTTATGTTTTCGCCCAACTCAAAAAATGCAGGTGTGAGATAAACGCTGCACAGCCGCCATTTTGAAATTGATCGCTTAAAAAAATGATTGTATACAGTCACTGATATGTATGATAAACACCCTTTTTGTAATATCGATTTATTTTGTAGTTTTTCTGAAAAAAGAATCCCCAAAAAGCCTATTTTTTCGGCGTCTAGAGTGGCCTAACCCCTTAAGTGTAACGACTTTTATATGAATACCTATAATATAAACCTATAAAAAAAAAAATTCATGAACATAGCCTTTTTTTTAGCCTCTGAAGTGGGGAGACCCCTTAACATGCAAGCACAAAAGCGCGCGTGCTGCCCGCAAAGCTCACATCGTCGGATCTGAGTGTTGGCCAGAAAATTCGCTCCGAATAATGTTCGCCCGTTTCCACAAGCTTCTCAACCCTCGGCGAGCTGTCGGAATTCCACGCGAGGTCCGCAGTTCGTCCCGCGCATATACGATGCTCGCAGAACCGGGAGAAAGCGCCCGAGTAATTTGATCTTTGACAGGGATATTAATCCGCGGCAAAGAGATGCAGGACCGGGCCGAGTCTCGTACCAAAGATCACGCAGCTACGTTTCTTGTGCGGAACATCAACGGCCGGTTCACCGTCTAGCCCTTTTATCTCGCGTGCTATTATTCGCCGGGGCAATATCCCGTTACGATGAAACCTTTTGACCGTGTTTTTCCGCACCGTTTCACTTGCAGATGCACCGGAATTATTTTGACGCCAGGCGATTTTGACTGCTCGGAAATCGACCTGGTTCGTTCAAATCGAATTTTTGATGAGCTGGGATAGGTAGATGCACCTCGTTTCATCGAAATTCTTGGCTCATGGTTCACAATGAATCTTGCGAACTTGTGGGGCTCAAAAAACAGATTGTTTTCAATATTTTTTTTCTGCGAGAGTATCGGAGTGACGAGGTCAGGATTTTACGCACAATTGACACATAGTGTTATCAAGTTTGAGTTTTTATTTTGGTAGATAATATTGATAAACCATGAAATTGTTGGTATTTAAATAAAGCGCCGCCGTCGCCTTATGCACTGAGAAAAAAAACCAGTTGAATCAACAATTATCTGACGAAATTTTTCGCTTTCCAAAAATTTGCTTAAGAAATCGTCAGATAATTGTTAATAACAAATGAATTACGCAATATAAAAAAAATCCTACGTATTTCCATAGACAATGTATTTTTCAAGATATACTCAACATTTCAAGGGAATCGGTTGAGAATTGTCTGAGTTATGTTTCCGGCCAACTTAAAAAATGCAGTTTTGAGATAACCGCTGCACAGCCGCCATTTTGAAATTAAACGCTTCAAAAAAATTGTTGTATACAGTCACTGATATGTATGATAAACACCCTTTTTTGTAATTTCGATTTATTTAGTAGTTTCTCTGAAAAAAAAACATCCCCGAAAAAGCCTATTTTTTCGGCCTCTAGAGTGGCCTAAGGCCTTAAAGATTGCACTTCTTTAGTGCACCTGCGTAAATATCCCTACGCAGGGATTATATACGGGATTCGTTCGAGGGCACATTCGCGAGTCGCCAGACATATAATCTCTATGTAAATAGCGCGTATAACAATAAGTCTTATTTACATACACATTCGCGCCGCAACTTGCGCACTCTCGGTTCCAACGCCTGGCTAATCTCATTGCATACGTGAAACGGACGATACGAAGATCCAGCGTGAAGAACGCCAGTGCCGCAAGAACTTGACTCGAAGCAAGCGGAACGAAAATGCGAGTCCACCCCATCCATGTTGGATTCCCCGTGTCTTCTTTATGCCTTGTTTGCCCTTCGTAAACCTACGCAACCCTTCATACCCGCGCACGTGACTCTTCCGGATCCCCGTCCAACCCTCTTCGCATCGCCCTCCATACCGAAAGGCAGTTCCGGTCCTCCAGAAACTGCCTCCATATCCGTCCATTCCGCATTCGCTCTTTCATTTGGGAAGCAATTTTCCCGTCCTAATTTCCAACGGATTATCCGGTGTAAACGTTGCCTGGCTGAAGTTAGCAGGTAGGCAATGCACGTTGGATTTTCTCGTTCCATGCACCTTGACGATCCGAAGTAAGGAAGGGTGGCTGGCTGCAACGAGCCAGTTAGCCTAACAGGCCTGGCTAGGCTCCAGACTCTGCCTACTTTGGCCCGCACTCACCTCACCTTCCATCCTCGTCGTCAAAGCAGTCGTTCCATATGTAAATACATTCTTATCGCGCCCTTTCCCTTCTCGCCATTCCCCATTCCTTCAACGGTGTTCAACGTGTATTCCAGCGTGGAAAGAAAAAAACAACCCCCACGACGAATCCAGATGATGGCGAGACTTCCGAGTGGTAGTTCAGCAGCCTCACCTCCAGCAACCTCGTAACACCAATGGCGTTCAACAAGGACGTTGAAGTTGGGTAGGCATCTCGCTGGCACAACTACCAGCCTGTACCGAGCTATAACCGGATGTACCCATTTCCAGGCGACGCTCTCTCATCGGCGCCCTCCAACATCTACGCGCCTTTTCGCTTTAAGTCCCGACCATTCCCGCGCGACATTTCACGCTACACCGAGCTCGTTCTCGTTTGAAGTCGCGGGAATTGGCTCCAACCCTCTTTTCTTGCCCCTCTTTTCGCCCCCTCGTTCTTCCGGTACAGGCTCGGGGATTCCACCAACGGTCCCACCAGCTAGCGAGGGATCCTTTTTTTCTCTCTCTTGTTCCCTGCTTTGCTAATACCTGATTTTTTCCCGGGACTCCGCTTATGCATCCCGGAGGACCGGGAGGTAATCTGCTTTTGGGCTTTGAGGGTGACGTTGAAGAAGGATACGGCGAGAAGTGAGTTTTTCTCCTGTTTCGCTGAGCTACCGATAATGGTCGCGGATTTGACATTGGCCTGCCTGATGAAGAGGAATTGTGTTTTTTCTTGGTAAAGCCCTCCGCATCCTGGTGCACCAGAATTTCCATGCTGATGGAGTGACGGTTAATCTATTAGGACGGTGAATGAGTTCTCGCTGTTTTCCAACTGATGGCGGTACCAGAACTGCGCGCGTGTAGCTCAGCTTGAAATTCAGTGTACGTCATTTCGCAGAAGTGTAAACAACTTTTTTTCTTCGTAGTTTTAAACATATCATATTTCGCGCCGAGAAAGAACATGCAGATATTGCTTCAGACGCTTCGAAAATAATGATTTTTATGTGTTGAATTGGAGGCATTACTTCATGAAGACTCTTGTCGGATGCTAGCTGAACGTGGAGAACATTGGGAGTTGATCACACAAGAGTTTCGAAACATTCGAAAGCATTAGAAATTATGGTTTAACATTTAGAATGATTTAAAAGCGATATATGTTGTTGAGGTAGGTTGGAGTTAGGGGTCTGAGTTAGCTGGGTGACATAGGAAACTAACGCTACCCCCACTCTACTGCGGTGGAGTGGGGGTAGCGTGGTAGTAGAGTGGGGAGAGCTGCGGCATGCTCAATGTTTGTGATTGGTTGAAAAATGCTCTCTACCCACCCAAATCTAATTTTGTTAATAATTTAAAAAATAATGAACAACTTATATTACCAATATATTACACTATTATACCAACAAACCCAAACAAACCCAATTACATACCTCGATGTATAAATATTTTTTGAAAAATAATAAAAACCAACTCATATTATTTACATGTACCTGTTTTTTTATTATCCGAAAAGTCTGATTACATTTCCCATGCCATGAAATAGTTGCACTTTGTGCAATATCTGTAGATTTTTTAAATAAAGCATTAACTTTCGCGAAAAAACTGGGAGAACTCATTCAACATTCTAATATCTGGTAACGAAAATCAAATGCTGAGTTGATTTGCTACGGAAGCGGAAAACATTTTAACTTGCTGCGCTCGAAGATTTGTTGCTCCAGAAAAAATGGTGCCCTATAGGAGGCATTCTTCATCTTGGATGCTAGAGGAAAAAATAATGTTGGCCACCCAAAATATTTGAAAGTGAACTTCAATTGGGGAAAAAAGGCTTAGCAACGAAAAATCAGTTGAAGAATTGTTTCGTCTCGGGAATGATGTAAGGCGTTACACCACACCTTGGTGCTCGGAAAAATAGGTGTACTATTTTTTTTTTTCGACGTGGCTATCATACATATAGAATGATTTTCATTTTTCACAAATACGTTAAAGTTTTATAAACAAATTTGAATAAAAACGAATAAATAAAAATAAAAAAATGGCGGAGTTATAGGTCGTCTAAAAAGTTACAGTTTAATAAACAAATTTGACGAATAAATAAAAATTAAAAAATGGCGGAGTTATAAGTAATCTAAAAAATTCTTTCTGATGGTGAAATTTTTTTCCCGTCAAGGATCGTCTGAGAAATGAAGAAAAATTCTTCAAAAGGAAGGTAATAGCTGAAGTGTAGGATAGGAAAAACATTGATTTTGCAAAAATGTCAGCTGTTTGACAAAAAACTATGATTTTTACTGAAATTTTGGGTTGTAAAAATTAATAAAAAATAAATGCGGCCTCGATTTAAAAAAAATCCTATGCCACGCCCTAGATAATGTGATAAAGAATACGTGGTCAAAATTTCATAAAAACCGATCGTCTCAACAGAAAAAATGTGTACCTATGTTTGTTCTGAGTTAGTTTCGCTATATACGCGACTAACGGTGCTACTACAGCCACCATTAGCAATCAAACTTTAGCTACCCCGACCCTTGTATTGCTTGCCCTGCCGAACGTCTTCGCTCCTATCTACGCTCTATCGACTCCTGCTATGAAGCAGTTCCGGTTGCAATTGGTAATCGGAATGGAATCAGCTCCATACGAGGCGCTAAGATTGTTGGATCGATTGGGAACATGCTTAACACATGTATCATGACGACATGTAAATCCTGTTCCACTGAGCTATCGATGTTGATCCCACCCATCCAATCTAGAGAGATTATGCACTGGCACCCATTGAGGCATTGGTGCCCTCACCTCCTAGCTAAGATCTTTCGTGCAGCAGTATCCGCTACATCGGGTAAACAATCGGCAAACCAATTTTTGCCACCCCGACCCACGAACTTCTCTCCGTGCCAGGCTGAACCTAACCCAAACCCACAGATGTTTACGTAAGTCCAATATCCACCGGCAAATGTTAGTGTGATCGTATGTGATGCTTGGATAAGTTGAACAGGTCGATAGAGGGAACGTACCGCGGTGCCAGGGCATGTTGACAAAGTCACTCGCAGTCTCAGAACTTCGGCATGCCGTTTTTTCGTGAACCGTGCGAAGTTGCCTTCGAAATGGCACGAAGCATAGTGGTACGTGGCTAGAATGTGACAAGCGACGTAAAATTCCGAGGACGAAGATATTCAATAACGCACTTAGGGTGACCGACAACGCATCCTCTATACGAACGCACCTGAGTCACACCCGAGGGTATTCGAACATCTATCGGCTCCCCTCGTATGCGGATTGGCCTTCCAGGATGCTTCGAATTTCTGAAACTGTTATGGCTGACCCGGGGAATCTGATTCCAACATTTGGAAGCCCCTGCGAAACAATTTGTGCGGGTCCTCGTGTCTTGGGATGAGGGAAAGATGGGTGTTCCACAAAGGGATGGAGCCGGGGACAGAGAACGTGCCACACGCGCTTCCCACAAAGCCCGTCCAGCCCTCAACCCGCGGACTCCCTCATACCCCTACGGGTATGTACATTCAGCGAATACGGGATGCAGTTTCCATTCGTAGTACGTGTGCTCACGTGTGGACACTCCGAACACCTATTTGCGCATGAGTTGGAACGTCTGCTCGCGATCCAGACCAGGATACCTCCTGCAAAGGTGTTCGTCCTTGCTGCTCTGCCTTTCCAAACGCGTTCTTCACGTTCAAAGGGAAGTTTGGAGGTCGTGGGGTATCCAAGCTTGATTTCTGGAACCTACTTGCACCGTTTAATTCTTACCCGATAGTGACATTGCCAACTAACGATCAATCGTTCGCCATTATCACATAGGTTCGGTCAAGTTGGGCCACTGTTATAGGAAGGGCGGTAGTCACCTTGCAGGCTGTTTTCGCCGAGTGAGTTTCGCGTACGCAGGAATGGTGGCATCGTGATAAATGAAAGTTTACTTTGATCCGTCGCGTTGGAGTACATGGGAGTCTGGTGGGTTCAAAGACCACAGGAGAGAAGACTACCTGCATCATTGCACAATTCATCTTCTAATAAATCTTGTATCTCCTCGTTTTACTACTTCCGAATGAGCTCTCCACTTATCCTGAAAGCTTTCTTCTTTTCTCGTCTCGTCGGTGACACTGCCCGGCAGGACGGTCCTCGGAAAAGTTATATGGCCGACATAAATTAAAGAAACCCTCGACCGGTGGTATTAGCTGTGCCAGCAGATCTCAGTTCCTAAAGTTTCCAGCTTGGCGAATGTGTGTGATAAACTATTTTATTGTTCTTCGCGAATTGGTATTTTGTCAAGATATTTTGCAATGTGTATTCATCTTTTGGAGCACTGAGTTTTGCGTGGGGAAACAAAGTGCAGGGGATTTCTTAAAGTTTTCATTATCACCTAGAAACGATTTAGGAAAAAAGCTCCACGCATTTTTACACCAACATCGCGCGAATACACGGGCAGACTGAAATTTCAAAAAACTACATGGGGTCGGAGCATGGCAAGCTTGGATTTAAAATGCAGTGTGGACTAGATTGTTGTATTAGGTCGAACCGTGTACTGAGGCAGATCAATGAGAAGTAATCATATCGAGGAAAGTCAACTTTAGGGAACAGCATCCTTGTCATTGGCTTTCTCATTTAAAGCGCGATCATTCTTCCGATGACAAATCGTTCGTTGTATATCTGCTGTCGTCAAGGGTACCGCCAGTTGAAAATCAATTCGATGATCCAACGTTTCCACTTAGCAGAAAATCCTAACTTTTCGATGAGGACATACACACTCGACGTCAACAGTACAATGAGATCCGAAGGGCCTCGACTCTTCCATGAGGATATTCGACGTTTTGTTGCATCACTCGTACTCGCAGTTAAAATCTTCATCTCAACACTGGTCGATATGAACCTGGCGCGAGATACTTTTCCATTCGGGAAATCTTCGACGAGACAGCACATACTCCAAGAATTATTATACTTGTCTGGTGCTTTCACGCCCGACGTGTTTATCGACTCTCTCTCTCTCTCTCTCTCTCTCTCTCTCTCTCTCTCTTTTTCTCGTATTTCCTGGCTACTGCGATACAGCATATCCTTCAAATGGAGTGAACCGAGTACGCGAGACTTTCCCGGTCCGAATCATCCCCAACGAATTATGTGTCGTCTTTTGCCAATAAAAAAAGACGGACAAAACAACAGGGACAGCAGTCAGGAGAATCAGAGTAGCTGGGTCTGGGCTTACTTACGCTCTCCATGTGTAACCCATATACCGGGTGTTTCAGAGCCCGTGGTCGATAATGACGAGATCGATTCGAGACACATTTCGGAGTCGAAAAGTCTTTAGACTTTTTTAGATCCGATGCACTCCTGGCGAGTTATAAATAACGAAAGTTTGACAAATCAGGCGCGCGCGATGACTAGAAGTACGCGAGTGGGCGGGGCGTGCGTGTAGCTCCCCACATCTGGCGGCTGCCCGTTGGGACGCTCTCCGCTACGCGTGGTCTCCGCCCACTGGCATACTCCTAGTCATCGCGCGCGACTGATTGGTCGAACTTCAAACGTTCGTAACTCACCAGCGGTGCATTGGATCCAAAAAAGTCTTAAGACTTTTCGACTCAGAATTTTGTCCCGAATCTGCTTGCGCATGATCGATCAACAGTCCGAGACACCCTGTGTATATTTATACATGTAGATTCCGGTTGGTTTTCCAGCACGGATTTGCGGTGATTACACCACAGTGCCAGCTGGATTCGGTGCCAGGATTGCCACGAAAACTATCTCCCGGTCGCGAAAACTTCACTGCTACGCTACTACTATGACTAGGAAGTGAGGACTTTGAATCCCAGACGTAGGAATGATGTACGGGGGTTGTTAAAAAACGTGTTTTACCAGTCTTTGCCGCTCACGCAACGACCTACGACGCTCTCTCCCTCTCTCTCTCTCTCTCGCCCGCTCCCAGCCTCTTCCACCCTCGCGCTTTCCACCTCCCTAGTCTCGTTGCTCTTTCTCAGCCAGAGATATCGAGGCTACGTTCTCTTCGATCGCTTCGAAGTCATTCCTGCGTCTCTCCCATCCCATAGACCTTTTTTTTCTTTCCTTCTTGCCACCAGAGACACGACTGCGCCTCACTACATAAGTAGGGAATTACGACGGGCCGAGCATGAATCACGTACCACGATAAATTTACAGGATAACCGTTATCACGTACCCCGTGAGGACCTCAAACTCAAGTATTCCAGGAATCGCGACCTCGTTCTTTCACCTTCTTTTCTTTTCTTCCGCCATTCCCATCGCTTCATACTAATACCGCACATACATCTCATACATCAAGAGACGTACGCGTATACATTCTGGTATGCGCATATATATATATATATATATATATATATATATATATATATATATATATATATATATATATATATATATATATATATATATATATATATATATATATATATATATATATATATATATATATATATATAAGTAGGCATGTATATATTGAAAAGTCTTTGCTACATGGGTATTATACTTTTATCGCTGTTTCGCAAGACGACTTTGTGCTCGAAGTAAATGGCCGCATTCGATCATACCGTTTAAGAGGGTTATTTGAAAAGTGGCGCCCGCTTTATTTCTTGAAATAACAGCGCAACAAGCATTACAGGTTGGCTCGAGCAGCCTAAATTTGCAACTTTTCATTCTCTCGGAAATTTCTTTATCAGTTGGTACCACCTCGATCGAAATGTCCTGTGGCTATAAAGACTTCGAAACGGCGAGTATGCTTGGCTCCTCCAGTTCTTACATCGAAGGGACGGTTGGCAGAAAGGGAATTATAATTCGCGTGATTTTGCACTGAGAGAAGTGCATGATCTTCACTAAAAAAATTAAATACGCAACTGAGAGTTCTATCTTGATGATTTTTTACATTACAATTCGCCATTCCCTGACCTCCTTTAATGATTTACTTCGAAGAAGATATTTCGCCTAATCGAAATCGAACCTAGAACCTAACTGCCTACCTTTTGCATATTATTTTTGTATTTGTATGTTTTACATTTTGATAGAGCCTTCATATACTGAAGCTTGAACATTCTAACTTATATTTATTTGGTTATTTTGGTTTTGACCACTCCTGTAAAAAGGTAATTCATGGACAATGCCAAAAAATGTTATGGTTTTTTTACAATCAGCACCCGGTTTTGAAAACGACTATTTTTCGTCGTCTTTTTGTTCCTTTTTGAGTGGACCCTGTTTGCGGTAAAAAGAAACTTTTCGCATTTCTCTGACCAAAATCATGGATAGGGAAGCTAATCTTCAATTTCGTTTTTGTTCAATTTTCTATGATTTTTTTTCAAACAATATTTCGTTTTTTGTGAAAAAATAGATCATTTAAAAATTGCTCCGTAGTACGAAAACGACGAGATTTACACTAAAACCTCAAGATTGCAAAAAAGTTGCATTGCTTCTTGTGAGTTCATGAGAATTTTTACAGATTTTTTTTCGATATTTTTTTCCCCTATTTCCGGTCAGAGCTCGATTTATCTGAATACCATAGCAGTAATATAATTAAATGTTTGACTTACATATTAAACTTTGGTCTCGTCGAAGAAACCTCCACTCGCCGAATTTAAAATCGTAACATTTTCAAAAAAGCCAAAATGAAGGGAAATCTCTCCTCTTTGAAATGCCGTTTATTAAATTCGCCCAGGTCAACTACCGGCGAAATGGCATAGAAAACCGTGCCGGGACTCATTTAAATTTTTGTCCCGAAACTTTTCGCCGGTAGTGTATATGACTTTTTTATCGACTTTTTAAATATGAATTAAAGACTTTTTATATGGCAGACGGATAGAAAATTTAAAATAAACACTTTTCATATGGCGGGCGAATCTAAAATTACAAAACTCATTGTAGTCTTTTTCATCGTCGACACGTATCGGCTCGACAAACATACGAAGTGACCGAAATGTCACCCATAATTGACAAACGGACACGGATGATTTTTCGCCTTCATTTTGCATATTCAATATTACAGTTTGCAGACTGGTAGCCGAATAATTACGAGAAAACGCTTCGACGTCAATTATGTACGTAGTTAAGTGTCGGCTCGTCGTCCAGCGTGCAATAACTTTGTTAATTTCCGGAGTTTACGAGAGCCCAGTGGCAACTCATCCTCGGTTATGGCTCGCTGGCCACTTGACCGACTTGTCGCAGAATCAAACACGCGATCTGAACGAGGTATCTGCCTCACGTTTGGCGACATTTTGCTCTTCCATCCTATTTTTTAAATTTCCTTGTCAGCGATGGCATTAAAAAAAAAAGAATAGTTTTTCTGGCGCCCAAAAACCGGTCGATTTTCAATGTTTTTTGCTCACGAGAATATTGGGATGACGAGGTCAGGTTTTTTGCACACGAAATAATACACAGTCGTGCTAAGTTTGAGTTTTTTTCAATGGAAAAACATTCATAAACAATGAAATAATAATTATTTAAAGAAAATGCTGCTGCATAGCCTATTGGTGTAGCAGGTTCTGTCAGCTAGGCTGATCTGGAATGAAACATTAAAAAACGTACTTCAAGTATAGTAATAAAACTTTCGTATGGCCGGTTACTTTTTTGCAAATTTGAAATTTACGGAAATGGCAAGCTTTAGGAGAAAAGATTTGAATTTCAACGAAAAAAAACGACAACGTTAGTCATGTGTCAATAGCCGTGTCCAGACCGGCCGAGGCAAGAACCGAGGCAGCCTCGCGCGGCACCGCCTCGCACTACGTGGACGTGCCTCACTCGCATCGTTTGTTTGGGTTGCCGCGCTCGAAAAATACGTACCGAGGCAGCCTCGCGAGGCAAGAACCGAGGCAGCCTCGCGAGGCAAGAACCGTGGCAGCCTCGCGAGGCAAGAACCGAGGCAGCGTCGCGCGGCACCGCCTCGCACTGCGTGGACGTGCCTCACTCGCATCGTTTGTTTGGGTTGCCGCGCTCGAAAAATACGTACCGAGGCTGCCTCGCGAGGCAAGAACCGAGGCAGCGTCGCGCGGCACCGCCTCGCACTATGTGGACGTGCCTCGCTCGCATCGTTTTTTTGGGTTGACGCGCTCGAAAAATACATACCGAGGCTGCCGCGCTCGAAAAATACGGACCGAGGCAGCCTCGCGAGGCAGCTCGTGATACGTCAATCATTACCAGAGTCCGTTACAACCGCGACCTTATTTTATTCCCTAATAATCTGCGATGCAACGTCTGTATTTTTAAATTCTGAAATGGAGTCCACCGTTTGAAATATGACAAATAATGAAATTTCCAACTCCAATGCCATAATTGTCTCAGACATATTTCCAATTTCCGATTTTATTGGAATGCAAGAATATACGGTCGACGTTGCGAGAGACAGATGGGAATCAGCCAGGCAGAAGTAAAAATAACTGATTAATGTCCAGCGAAGTGAGTTATCGAATCGAATTTATAATGTGTAACGAAGCGAGATCGTGCTATTCTCACTTTGCCAACGACTCCATCGAGTACTCTCGGCTTTATCGCCACAACCGTCGAAGTTTCAAATTTGGAATTATTTATAATGATAATATTTGTTTTGTAGAATGATAAAATTGGTAATTGATGCACCTGACAACTACAATTATTTTCAACTCTTTTTTCAACCTAAAGCGAGAAATAACAGCAATATCTGCTCCAGGAATTTCCCATAGCAAGCGTTGGCCAGAGCCAATACTTGGATGGGTGACCGCTCAGTCGTGTACTGCCTTGCGCACTACCGAGACACAGTTTCCCTAAGTTTTCGTGACACAAAAGGAACTCTGTATATCGCTATTTTGATACGAGTTTTCCGCAGTTTCCCCGTGCCCTCCTATAAATGCGATACAGCAGCAGCATTGGGAAACGAGCGGCTGTGAGCAACCCAAACCAGCGTAAACAAATAAAAGTACTAGAAATATTACTATCCCTCGAATTCCCAATGTTTCGCACGTCCAGGTTCATTTTCATTGCACGCAAATCGAATTTTAATGACACTCGGAAGAACCTTGCGTCCAATATTTTATCATGTCAAGATCGAGACTATGTCGTGCGGAGTTTCTTCGGTTTTCAATTTCCTTCCGATCTTGATCGAAAAATCCATCAACTTCTTAGATGCGGGGGAGGGGGTGCACCGGGCTTCGAATCAACAGTACAGATGAAAAGAAGAAAAGAGAGTCTGTTCGCGAGGGACGCGAAATTGATGTTCCAGGTATGAAGAGGCTTTGTCATCCACCGTAGCACAGTTAATATAGTTTGCGCGCCTCGGAGCGCGATGGCTTGAGAAAAGAGTGCGATTTCGCACCGAGAGTGATACAATGACACTCGGTTCTCCGTTTCGTTAATGGGAAAAAAGGGGTGAAGGGTACGGTGAAAGTGAAATTCTTTTGCGAATCTTCCATACTCGCTACAAGAGAAATATATTGGATGCAACGTTTGATATGAGGAAACCCATTTTGTTTTGTTTTTTATTCAAGCTCAATCTGAGCGTTGATTTTCCGAAACGTCCTCCAAAGTCGCCGAAAATGTACTGAAAAAATTGTGGCTTCAAAAATTCAATGGCAGCTTCCTCATAGGAACTTTGGGACCGAAATAAAATGGTAGAAACGCAACGGGCAAGTTTGAAATTTGCACGATTTCTACGTGTGAATAATCCCTTAATAATAATCTCGTTACGTGGAGAAAAAAAAGTCGCTCGATAAGGGAAAATATGAGTTTTTTAACGATTCAATAAATTTAAGCTTTCGAATAATTTCTGAAAATGCAGCAGTTTTCTAAAATGTATTCTAAAATCGACGTTTTCGAAAATTTATTCTAATTTTTTTTAAATTCAACGTTTTCTGAAAATTTAGAAAAATCTAACAGTTTTCTAAACATTTTTGAAAATTGAACACTCAAACATTTGTGAAAATGAACACTTTTCTAAACATTTTTAAAAATGCATTCGTTTTCTAAAAAGATTTTTAAAATTCAAGTTTCTAAACATTTCCTAAAATTCAACGTTTCCCGAAAATGTCTACAGATGTAACTTTTTCGAAAAATGTCGTAAAACACAACGGTTTCTAAAAATCGAAGCTCAATTTGAGCGTTGATTTTCCAAAACGTCCTCCAAAGTCGCCGAAAACGTAGGTACTGAAAAAATAGCGGCCTAAAAAATTCAATGGCGGCTTCCTCATAGAAGGAGCTTTGGGACCGAAATAAAATTATAGAAACGCAACGGCCCAGTTAAAAATTTTACGTGTGAATAATCCCTCACTAACACTCTCGTTACGTGAAGAACCAAAAAACGCTCGATAATGGGAAATATGAGGGTTTTCTAAAAGTTTCCAAAAATGTAAGCTTTCGAAAAATTGGTTAAATTTTAGAAGTTTTCTAAAGTTTATTTACAGAGTCGAATTTTTCTAAAAATGTATAGAAATTCAACGTTTTCTGAAAATATCTAAAAATTGAACACTTCTAAACATTTCTAAAAAATGAACACTTGTCTAAACCTTTTTTTTCTAAATGAACACTTTTCTAATCATGTATAATAATTCAATAGTTGTATAAAAATCTAAAAATTCAGGTTTCTGAAACATTTCCTAAAATTCAATGTTTCCTATGCTGGGTTTTTTTTCTTATTACCAGAGACAATATCGACTGCTATCGAACTCTTAATATAAGAACATTCTTTCTTCGCTCCATCCTGTGTCTATCGCGCCAGGCGTGGACAAAAATAGGGAATGAAGCACGAATAAGAGGTCCATCTTCTCGAGGTGTGGCATTTGGTCCCAAAATAATTGAAATTCGACACCTCAGCTAATTGCTGACAATTTATTATTATTCGGAGAACCCTTCGCCACTGTCAATCCAGAATTGACTCCAGCAATAACGTCGTCCTCTAAAACCTGCCCGAACATTCCAAAAACTCACATTTAGTTTAGTCTCTTTCATTTTACATATCTTCCAATATCTTCACAAATTTTTCCACAAGATTTGCCCATACGGAAGTTGAAAAATATTTATTTTTGATAAAGAGGTGCATGCTTTGAAAAAAATCATTTCCAGTGAAAAAAATTGTCGAAAATAGTTTTCAACATATACAAAGTCTCCACGTACTTCGATGTAAAATGTTGTTTAATGGTTACAAAAAAATTTCAAGTAAATTCGTGAAGAAACAAGCGTAGAAGAACAAAGAATCAGGTTACAAAATCTTGCAATAAAAATTGTTAAGATGCTTGAAGATATGTAGAATAAAAGCCACTAATTGGAATTTTCATTCTATGAACTGCGTGCCCATAAAAAATTGTCGAAAATCACCCTTTCTACGGGCCCTAGACTGGTAGTCTCCCTTAAGACATCACGAGTTTAATCTCACTGAAGCTCAACGAAAATTGCTGTTCCAGTATTCGATCAATTCGTACGATGCCAAGCTCCGTCGGGCTTGAAGAATCACACTAACATACTTACTCCTTTGATTTGCTTATTCTCTTTGAAAAATACCGCCCAATCATGAAACCTCGCGATCGTGCCTCGTACCAGCAACGTAAATAAAAAGCAACGGAGGCTTGCGCGACTCCGTACAATTTCACGTTGTTTTGTGCGGACGGAATCCGCGGCTAAGATCTAACGTGACTCGTTTGCAATTCCGTAGAACGAGGCGAAGAGGGTGCCGGATAGATTTGTTCAAGTTTATGTTACCCCGTTGCATTACACGTTGCGTCACGACATTGCGCAATTAGACCATATCCCTTGGCCACACGAATTCGAAAATATGGCCTCATAGTCACTCTCATTTATATATATAGGGTCACAATTATAAGGTGACCGTGTATTTTTTTAGGCTTTGGCGAGGGGATTTTGCGACTGAGAAAAATATTATACTTTTATTGGATTTTTCAAGTTCTCTTCGTTAGATTTCCCGAAGAAATTAGCATTCTGGAAAAAAATCAAATCTTCATTGTCAGTACAGCAAGTTGAAGATAATGCAATTCCAGTCCTAAAAAACTTTTTTTTTAACGGGTTTAAATTGCATTTATCCGCTTTAAAATTCATTTTTTTGAACATTTGTGCTTAATGACGGGTTGCACAAAAAGAATTATTTATGAGTGCTTCGTATTCGGATTTTCATAATGTTTCTTCTGCTGTACTCAAAAAAGATTTTTTCCCACGACGCTATTTTTTTCCAACAAATACTACTTGTAACTATAATACGCTATTTTTTTTAATGGTTTTTACTCGAAAAACGATTAAAACTCATATTTTTCTCAGTCGAAGAATGTCCTCGCGAAACCTTTGAAAACACATGGCTCCCTCATAACTGTCACCCTGTATATGTATATATGGATGAAAATCGCTCTTTGTGTATTCAATAGCTAGTTTCCTTTTGACTCAATTCCCAAACACGAGGAGTTAAATTTTTATATGATCAGAGGAAATTTGAATTTGGTAAAATCTCGAAGAAGGTAAACCGCGACAAATGTGGTGTGTGGAGTGAAGGAAAGTAACCGGTGATCAAGGGGGCTGTATTCGAGTCGCCATGTTTCACAAAAATCCCATTCCGACTGCATTGCTCTTTAACGACGTTGTTTCTTTTCTCTAAAACACAAGACAAATTATGTTCTTCGATTTATTATAACACGCAAGACATTCCGTTCCCAACGAACAATCGTACACTTCGCTGTGCACTTGAGAAATAGCTCGTATTGCATTCTTTCGCCTTGGTCGGTATAAAAATCTCGTCCGCGAAGCATTCCAAGTAACAATTTGCATGATGCATTGCCCAAGCTCTTGTCGCCAGACCAGCAACACTTCCCCCGAAGGTAATAAATATGTGCACATACGTACGGTGCAGATCTACGTGGGCATTGTGCTGCATGATCAATATATATATGCGTATAGGTGGGGTGTCCGAGAAGTTGCTTTCAAAAATTGTAGGGCGCGTAGATCGCGAAATTCTGAAGAGAAATGTCTTCATTGATTTCTCTCTCCGATGCACAGTTGCTGAGATATCAATGAATAAATTGTAACCAATGTGGTGGGCCGTTCGGCTCCGCACCACGCTAGAGCCAATCTAGCTCGGCTATGGGCGGCGCGCGCTCTCTCATTGGACGCTGACGGCTGTTACTGATTAATCGATATCTCAACAACGGTGGATCGGAGACAAAAATGGCTCAGGGCTTTTCTTTCCAGAATGTCGTGATCTACCTAGTCTCTTAATATCTAACACATTTTTTTTGACATCCTGTATACTAAATTTTTTCACGCTATATCGACTCACGTACTCTTTTGCTTTATACGTTGCAGTTGGTGCGATGTACGTATGCATGCTCTACGCCATTCTTTTTCTGAAGCTGTGGTCGTACGTGCAGGTGAATATGTGGTGCCGCATCAGCAACAAAAGAAACTCCACGTCACAGGGTGGAATGCGGAGGCAATCGATGTCGTACAATAATCTTCTATGTAAGTAGAAATTCATAACTAATTAAGTAAATATACAAATGGATTGTGTACTTCATGCACTGAAGAGTTTTCAGTAGTCGAAGAATGGAAATAGGAAATAATCCAATGGTCCGTGCACAGATGAGGTCCAAGAGAACAGCAGCTCGATTTATTCGTTGTTTTATTAATGATGTTTCGTTTCGTCGAGGTAAATGATGATCTGACATTGAATTGTTGCACAAGAAATTTCCAAAAAATTATTATAATTCTTATCAATAGTGATACCACTAATGACGTGTCAGTCAAATTTAGCTGTATATTAGCATAGTATTTGGTGTATACCTCAATTTGCAATACTTGTTTGTACTTTCAGAAATAGGAAGATTAATAATTATGCAAAAAAATATTGTGAAGCATTTGAACAGCACTTGGATGCTACAATTTTTCAATGAGCTTTGGTCATTCAAAAATTTTCGAAATCAACTTACATACCATTTAACGGCGCCATCCCATATGACGGCTATTTTTTGGGATTTTTTTTGCTGAATCATTAAAACACTTAATTGCCTGTAAACGTAGAGTTAATTAGATTTTTTTGTATGACCCACATACATTTTGGAAAATGTTCGGTCACGGTCGAAAAAAGTCCAGAGCAATATCGAAGGCAAGGCCGCAGCAGTTTTGCTCGAAAAGCTCAAAACATGTGGGATATGGGTTCAATCGTAGGTAGCATTGATACACGTCGGATCGTTGGCTATCCTCGAACTCGGCCGATACACGCAGACAAATATGGCGCGAGCGAGAGAGGGTGAGTTTCGGGAGAGAGAACAAGCATAAAGTACTGGTTGAGGAAGGGTGGGCCGGGGGAATAATTTCCACCCAATTTAAACTCTCGATCCGCCTTGCCTCTATTTCCGGCCACGGTACCTCAGCATGTATATCGATTATTCAGTTGGCCTGGCATAGTCAAATTACGATCGGCCTTTTCCCAATAAGTCTTCGAAGATCTCATCCACCTTTGCGTTGTGGCTGTCGAGCTCCTATTTTGCCATTACATCGCACCCCTTGCTTCAACCCCTGCAATGTCCCCAAGCATCCAACCCCCAAAAGCTTCACCATCTAAGCCATCCGTTATATTTGGCACGGCGACTCCTTCCCCTCGCAACCTCCGATCTTTCGCTATCCACTCGCTTAATTGACGCGGGAAATGCCAGACGTCAACTTCTCCTTCAGCCTTGCCGAACTCGTTCGTGCAGTGGGGTCTTAACGATCGGGTTGATTTAATATTTGGTAAACATCGATAAACGATCATTGTGATGTCCGATATGCGAAACATAGAGGGTAATTCGATATGAAGTGAGTATTTCGGTAATCGAGTCCTCAATCATTCCCAACGCTGTTGGAAAACACCCCAGAGCGGAAAAAAATGATCCCAAAAACTGCGTAAAGTTAGGAATTGGGGATGCAATATGGCATGGCAATTTGTCTTCATGAGAATGGGATGGTGAGCTTTGATGTGCGGCGAGTTTATTGGAATATTGATAGGATGACGCGTTGGAGCAGTCATGTGGTGGCATTTAACATGCCACAGTATCACGTGGGCTTTGTCTGGTAAGTTTTCAAAAAGTTTGGACTACTGTATCGTCTAGTGGCTTGTGGAATGAAAAACAGATTATATGGAATGACACCCTATACAATATACCTCGAACGACTGGTACTCGTAGGTTCGGCGAGGCCCGACCGATATTCACGACCCTCATACCTCCTTGGCTCCCTTACCTCATCCTTCATCTTCTCGTCTTGTTTTTAGGTTGACGTCGCGTGCCCCGACGTCGTTCCACTGTCCGATGAGCTTCTGCAAACGTCTCGTGGCCTCGTACACATTTACGTGCTAGCTTATACTTTGCGTATTGTACGTTGCAACATCAGCCCCTTTTCCTCCCTCCCCATTTCCCCATTTCGTCCTAAAGCCGACAGGCCATTTCTACTTACGACGCCATCACGGAGGATCCTTCTCTAGACTGCGGAGCGCGGAAGTGCTCTTCCGCCTTCATCATAGACTTTACGTGCTCCTGCTTGCGTTGCGTGCAGGCTGAAGACCCAGACGTACCGGTTACCTGGCCCAGTACACTACCAAACCCAACCTCTCTGCAGGGTACATATTTCTGAGAGACTTTCTGGTATTACGAAGGCATAATTTTACCATGACGATCGCGTTCTACCCGTACCAATTAAATGATCGGCCATTTTCCCCAGAGTACATGAACGTGTGCTTCTTTGGAAAAACTCCTGGAAACCACGACGTTTGTGGAACAGCTGCTTTTCGTGAGGTCGCCATTGTAGAAACAAAGACTTTGGAGTCTTTTAAATGCTGACTGGGGGTGGACAATTTTTTTGTTTTTCTGAGGAGCTTTGCTGAGGAGCTTTGTTGAGGAGCTTTGCTGAGAAGCTTTGTTGAGGAGCTTTGCTGAGGAGGTTGATATACTTGAATGGCAACTTTCGCTTGGTTATACTGGAATTATTGGATCAGAAGAAGTTATAGCTTAAACTGGCCCTTATATTTATTTGTTACCCAGGCATCAAGTGCGGAAAATACACTGGTAACTCGAAAATTGACGTCAGGCATTCAGAAGGCAGGTAGCTCATGAAATTTCGAAGAGAAATGTTCTTACTCATTTTTTTCTCCACCGCAGCGTTGCGTAGATATTATTTAATGAACGCTAGCCAATCCGGAGCCCCCACAGACCCCCACTCGAGCCTATTTCATACCGCTAAGAGGGGGAAGCGACGCGCTCATTGGTCGCTGCTTGCCCCCTCTCAGTGTGATCCACTGTGGGGACATACCGGATTGGCTATGACTATTTACTGAGTATCCAAGCCCCGGTGCTCCGGAGAAAAAACTTCATGAGAACTTTTTCACTCAGAATTTCGCTATTTTTCATTCTGCACCGGTCTGCCTCGTTTTTTTTTGGATCCGGTGACTAATAATGAACGGATTACACTGCATAACCCGTTTCGAGGTTTCCATACATAAAATGGCTTCGACATATGTTTTCGGATTAGTTTCATCCTTGAGTAACCATTTCAGAATCATTCAACCCCAGTTTCATCATCCGTAACGGCTAACCTGCATCGGTTCTCTCGCCTTGGGTAAAACAAATCATCCATAAGAGCACGAAATCAAAGGCCACGTTATTTGTTCACACGGTCACGAATTACACTCACGCTTCTTTGAATCGTGAGTGCAATGCTCACCCAAAACATTTTCCAAATGAAATGCGTCCGTTTCATCGCGCTCTCATGCCGCAGGGAAAGTACCAAAAACAAAATCAAAGGCTGGGCTCCTTGACTGTCTCCGAGTGTTCTCCGGTGTGGTTGTTTGTTTCGTTTCTTCAGCAACGTTCGCCGGATGCTTTGGATGGGGTTGAGAGAGGAGACAGCAGGTCAAATGGAGAAAGGAGATATTTTTCTTTGTACATTCGGGCTGTGCTCTATAGAATTGTGATATGAAGTCCCTTCTCGGGGGCAAAGAGCCCTTTGGCGGAACCAAAAGGACGAGGGATGAAGCTTTGGTATATACGGACGTACAAAGGCCAAGCACATAAGCGGGTAGAATCATTGGATGCTGGTGGCAAAGCTAAATCCTTCTACTCATGCTCTCCTTTTAACATATCACCTCGTTTGCCACCAGACTGAGGTCGACCCTCAGTCTGGGTGTGCGTGAGATATCATTTTTCCTTTTTTCAATCACACCCCCGAGGGCCGATTGCATCTTCGTGGGAGGAGACCACTCTGAGTAATTCCATCTTTCTTGATGTGTGTGTGTATGTGTGTGAGAGAGAGGAAGAGAGAGAGAGAGGGGTATGACAGTATAGGTGTGCTTAAGGTGCTTAAGGCCTCTCTTTTCTCGCAATCGGCTTCATATATTTCCTGAGGAGACCGTTCCAGGAAGTGCTAGGAATGAACGGAACGAGCAGATAAAAACAAGGGAAAAATAAAAGAATCCGTGCGGTTCCACACAATTACGACGACTCTCCACACTCGTTCGTGCACATCCGCATGTGTGCGGGTATGTGCAGGTCCTGCAAGACAAAAAGCCACAGTAAGAAGGATGAAGGAAAAACGCGAGGAGTTCTTGTTCCATTGACTGTGCGGCGTGTAAGAAGCTGAAGAAGTAGCGCGCCAAGAGACTCTCACAAATTAACTCAACCGCACACAACCGTCTATCCGAGCTTTCTTCGGGAACTATACCGTCGGCAATTTTCACCGCGGCAATTCCCGGACGCCCCTAAATTGTTCGGTACGACTCGCGACGAAGTGCGAGAATTCTTGGGCTTGAGACTGCGCGCGTATAGAGTCAGCCAAGAGGGTACTGAGGGAACCGCAGTCTTCACGGCACATGCCCCTGGAAACTAGCCTAATTTCACTTCCCCAGTAGGTAGTTCGATGTCTTCTTCACCTCGTGGAATTGTTTTACGATCCGATACGCCGCGACGGTCGCTACCGATCCGATTGTAGGACACTGGATAAAGGAATGTCCCTGAACTGGAGGAACCGGAAGCTGTTGTATATGTCTTGCAATTGGTGTATATGTGCTTTCAATTGTCCCCGAGAAACAGCCTGGCGACATCCAGCAATTACGCGCAAAGTCCCGATAATTCATTGGTCACTGACGTTTTAAGGACCTGACATGGCCTCTGTGCAATTAACTGAAGACTTGATGAACCGAGTAATTGACGTGCTCATTGCTTGGATACTGCTTTGAGGCTGCATAGGTGGATGTTGAATAAAATTATCGATCACTTTCAGGATGGAACGTGTTCGAATGAAAATATTGATACTCAGCATCGGTGAGAGTCCGGAATAGCCTAGCGCCACCTTCTCGCCAAATTGACTTTCGTCCGATAGTGCTGCTCTGAGTACCGGCTTCTCTCGAGGCTGCTGTTTTATTATTTCTATAACTCAGCTTGTTTATTAGCTTTTATTTAAAGGGTTAGGCTACTCCAGAGGCCGAAAAAATAGGCTTTTTGGGGATTTTTTTTTCAGAACAACTACAAAATGAATCGAGATTACAAAAAAGGGTGTTTATCATACATATTAGTGACTGTATACAATATTTTTTTTTAAGAGATTAATTTAAAAATGGCGACTGTGCAGCGTTTTTGCGATGAGGTCACTGTTTTAACCAGGGTCCACGGCCGGACAAACAATTCCTGTAATTTTTAAATTATAATGAGCCAATGATTTTTTTTCGATTATATATAATAACTGCTATAGAAGTACGTAGGGTTTTTTTTCGATATATTGATTTTTGGCCAAATGGCGCACTTCGAAAGTGGAAAGTGAAAAATTTGTCTGAAAAATCGTCAGATAATGACAAATGAACTATGCAATATAAAAAAATTCCTACGTACTTCCATAGACAATGTATTTTTCAAAATATATTTAACATTCCAAGTGAAACGTTTGAAAATTGTCTGAGTTATGTTTCCGGCCAACTTAAAAAAAAGGCAGTTTTGAGATAAACGCTGCACAGCCGCCATTTTGAAATTAATGGCTTCGAAAAAATTATTGTCTACAGTCACTGATATGTATGATGAACACCCTTTTTTGTGATCTCGATATATTTTGTACTTTTTCTGAAAAAAAAAATCGCCAAAAAGAATATTTTTCGGCCTCTAGAGTGGCCTAAGGCCACTCTCACTTTAGACGCTAAAAAATGCTATCTTTACGATTTTTTTTTGATAGGTTTATAACATAGATATCGATATAATTTTTTTTTTAATTGAAAATATTGATTATCATAAAGTTATCATTATTTAAACTGTAATAAAAAAATGGGTGATCTGTAATCAAAAATGAAAAAATGTACTTTCAGTATAATAATAATACTATCGTACGACCAGATTCTTCTGGGACATTTTGAAAATCACAAAATTTGCAAGCTCTAGAAAAAATTTCAACTTTCGACCAAGGTAACAACTTCAATAATTTGTTATTAAATGAATAAACATATGAAAAAAATCATCCGGTCACGAGATGGCAAATGTTATAAACTGGGCTCTGTCCGAATTTAAAGTTTTGAAAAAAACGCTGACCCTTCACAAAAATCGCCATCAATCGGTCACTATTTTGAATTTCTACAAAATCGTTGTTTCAAATTGAAGCCAAGACGCCAGGCTATAAAAGCATGAGATGAAAAAAAAATCATTTTTATAAATTTCCAGCTTACGCAGATCCCGTAAAGGAAGTTGATCCGGATTGTTTCACCATTTGAGTTTAGACCGCTAGCTTGCACGTGAAGTAAACTAGTGAACTCTTTTTGACTGCCTGCGGTTTGTTTCCGAGTGTACCTGGAAAAAACCCAGTAAGCTTAATGAAATATACGTCAGTAGACTAAGGCTTCTTTGAAATTGCGGTTTAATTCCTGTAAAACGTTCGTGGTCATGATAAGGCATCGCCGGAACTAATCTTCTGGAGGGTTCCTTCATATCAAACAAATGAATTAGGGCACCATATACAAAGTGGCCAGACGATTCGTCGGAGTCAATTGAATAGTTTAGTAGCAGCTAAAAGGACACGCTCAGGAAAAGCTCGCTAACATGGCAAAGGCCTTGTCACATTCACGATATCGAAAAAGATAAATCGTGCATTTTGTTTTGCATTTCGGCATCTAAAAATGCAAAGTTGAAAATTTCTAAAAAAAAGTTTTCTCTCTTTTCTTGGGGAAAAAGATACCCCTTTTGTCTCGAGATTCTAAAGCATGGCTTTATTATTTGATGAGTAGTTAATGCAAAATTGTGAGAAAAATAACGATTTCTTTTGTTCAATCTTAATCATCAATAATTGATGTTTGAGGAGCAATAAAAGTGCTCCTTTAATTTTTAATAAAACTTTGACGATTCGGGTGAAAAAACGGTTTAACCGATCGATTAAAAAACTTACAGGGTCTCTAGGCACGTATTGAGCTTAAAATAACTGGAAACATTGGTCATTTTCGCAATATTTGCAATGTTGTAGTGAATTTTCCAAAACGGCAGAAAAAATCATTTTTTCGTACTTTTTCAAATTAATGCTAAGCTTAAAAATAATACCAAATACCAAAAGGAATTCATGATATCGATGATTAAAGAAAAAAGCTGACTTTTCATTCAGTCGGCGATGTCTCAGCGATAAATGGTCATACCGAGAGCAAAAAATACGAAATTGAAGCTGAAGAATCAGGCTAAAAGATCCCAGCATTGGTTCAGCCCTAAAAGTTTTTTTAGGCTATAAACGATTTTTAAAAAATCGAATTTTTTTGACTCGCGCTACTTCTTATGACGGCGTCGAGCGTGATGCTAAAAAAGAATGTTCTCCCTGAGCTGCTGAAACAAGATTTCAAGCGATTCAAAGAGATTCAAAGAATCAAAACGGAATCGTTTTTTTCTTCAGCTACTCTATTCAACTTTGACTTGCGATTTTGTGAATTACGATATCTCAATTTTTTTTAGTTACAATTTTTTTAGTAAATTATAATTTTCTTCCTAATTTCTTTATCATTTTCACAAAAAATATATGAAAAAGAATCTTTTTCTATAATTTTATGATTGGTCCTTCAAAATGAATGTTTCGAACAGTAGCATGATTTTCGCAGAATTTTCGAGTGTATAAGGGGGTGAAAAAAATGACAGGACGTGAAACACTCAGGTTTCCAGGCGGGAGGGGCGGAAAAAACGTTTACAGACGAAGTGTTTAAAGCCCAACGTTTTTTTCTGACATTCACACTATTGATCCCTTACCCCAATTATTTCCTGAACTATTGCACCGATCCGATAAAATCGATGTTGGAATTGCCGAGTCGCAAACATTATCGCCCAGCTGGCCCTGAATGGTAAAAAAGTTTTCCAGAAAAAAAAAAATTCAAAACTCTTTGAATGTACTCCTTGCATCGTCGATTCCGTCTCTCCTGGAAAAAACAAGCAAGTTGGTGTCGTCATGCTAGCCTGGATATGATCTTTTTCCCCGCCGGTCAAACGCATAGATAGGTCGTATACATTTTACGAGATTGCTGGGGAAGAAAATGCGATGATGGTCCAATAGAGCAGTAATGGAAAACGCGAGTACCTGATTTATATTTTATTGAAATGTGCGAAGTATCGGTATACGAAAGTAGTGTTTCTGCGACATAGAAAAAACTCAATGTCTACTTGTTCGTCACGTTTCAACTTACCTTCTTCCGTCCTCTTTGGTACTTTCTATCCCCCCCCCCTTCACTCCTCTGTCTATATATCCCTGGTAGAAGTTAACAACGTCATTGGGAAAAGGCAATAAAGTCGCTCATCAACGATGCGAACCACTTTCGAGCGATCTTCTCTCTCGCTCGGGCTCATACAACGACATTTTTTTATTCACCTCTCAACGACCCCGACTTTCTCTTTCTCCTATCGTAATACGATTAAGTTTTCCACGTTCAATCTATGCTGATTTAAACATTACCGGGCGAGAACTTCTTCCCATCGTCTTTTTCGTCGTCCGTTAGATTCATGGGGTTTGCCCTCGTTTTCTCCCCGGCTCGCCCTGGCGTACTTCCTTTAATCTCAACGCTGAAATAGTTGGCAAGAAATGAGTCGATTCTTGGGCGACCTTTGGTTTATTTCAACCGACCAGAAGTTTCACCCAGCGATACATTTCTGGACGGGATGCAAGGCCGAGCAGATAAAATTATCGTATTTCTTGTCGCGACCTTTCCGTTATTTCTATTTATTTCGCGTGTATCTCGCCGCGATTATATCTTTTTTTTTATTGCGATCGTCGTATCGAAGCTCGAAGTGGGTCAGTTCGCCTGGTACAGAGGTTTCCACGGCAAGAGACAGCCGATAACAGGGAAAGTCACGTGGCGCCATCTATATTGGTGCCTTCCTGAGCGAGGCGATACAGCAATGTGATATCGAATGTACAAGCGTCGACGTGAAGACACGAGGTAACGTGCTCAGCCAACACTCTGGTGCTATAGAGGAAATACGTAGAATTTCATTTGGTGAAATTCTTTGCAGTCGTTACGCCGATACGAGCAAGAGACAGAGAAGACCCTCCGATAACGCTCTAGGGTAAGGACTCTGGCATTTTGCTGGATGTAGAAATGCGTTGGGGGAAAATAAGCAGAAGAGAGCACGGGGCAATTGGACACGATGGGAAGAGATGCCTGAAGGCGTTGCCTATAGGGAGTACCAAAAGTCGTATCGAACCTTTGCTCAATCGGTAGACCATAAAATTCCAAACGGAAAAGTCCTTATTCATTTTTTAATCCGGTGCCGCGTTGCTCAGGTATCGGCTCATTGATAATAGCCAATCCAGCGTGCCGACCACGGCGAATAGGGGCGTGGCCCGCGCTCCGATTGCGCGCTCTCGACCCCCCACTCCGTATAATTCTCCTGACTGAAGCTTCCGATTCGCTCGCACTAGTTGATTGGTATCTGAAGAACGGTGGATCGGAGAGGAAAATAGACGAGGACGATTATTTCTAGAATTTGACGATTTATCTTGTAAGCCACTTATGGGATTCCTTGTAGACTTGGTTCAGCCGATATTGTTGAATCTACGCCGCCTCCTTAGTCGAAGTATACGGGATTCCTGGATGCTCGACCCAGCGATTCTTTCAAACCTGAATTGCCCGCGTTCGCGCTTGGTGAGCTTGGAAAACACTAAAAACGCCCGGCTACATAGGTATATACCAGCTGCAGTTTTTGGTTCGGGCCCGTGTGTGTTTGTATATTTAGACGCTCGAATAGAGGATAAAACTTGGTTCGATCGGAACGGGGATGAGGATCGAGATCGTGATCGGATCCAGCCGTGTGTATATCGACGGCACCGAATGGCAAGCAAGGCGGGCGAATCGGAAAATAGCGAACGAAGCGGGAAACAAGCAGCGTGCGGCAGGGCAGACGATAGAGAGAGGTAGAGAAAGAGAAACAGAGGTAGATTCGAGTGTGGCACAGCCGGCGCACGAAGGCCCGGCTTATTTGAATTCCAGATTGGATTATCTATCGGATTTGGATAATTGAAGGAATTCTATCAGTAACCCTTGGCGCTGCCAAGGTTTCCAGGCGCAAGCTTTATCAGGGCTATATACAGGCAAGGAGAGACTCCAGTGTAGATCTCGATGTTCTCGCGTTTTCCGTTTTCTCTCCCGATCACATCCGCCTACCTCGGTCTTCATCCACCTTGCTTGAACCCCCCCCCCCCCCCCCCCCTCCTCTTTCCATCTTTCCCTGCGTTTATATGCATGTATGTTCAATGTGTACTTTGTGAAGCGTAGATGGAAGACTTTCGCCATTTCTGCCGTATAAAATCACTCGCCTCAGCTTTCGTATCAGCCTCGATAACCCCGGATGTTTATTCACACGTAATAAAATCCGACGTATTTATTGGAGCCTATTACGTTTTGTCGATTCGTTCTACGCTATTGATATTCTTAGAAATATTAATGTATGAATGATTTCGTCGATAGTTGGGAATATTATAATCTCCATCGGCTCCTCTCGGCAGACAATTCTCGTTGATGCCATGAGAAAGACTTATTGGTTATTGCAATTAGTGATTCTTAAACATTTTTGCATATATTTTTTTCGAAAAGTGTTGCATTTGTGAATTTGAAAAATCTAAACGACTCTTCTGTTTTGGTGCAAATACTTTGGGTTTTAAGCAAATTATCTAGTTTGAAGGTATCTAGAAACCAATAGGGAGAGAATATGTATATTGACTCGATAAGGTCCAGCTTTGATCAGTGTCAAGAATTCCTAAAATAATCACGAACACAATAATAATAATAGGTAATAATTCAGTGCTAGAAATTAAGGCCAAATAATTGTAGATAATTGCAGATTATTTGCTGTGCGATTGGCCGATAACGATTCATAAATATCTACTGATGTCACTTGCAGAAGTGACATCATTTTCTGTTGGAAGACCATCTTTGTCAAATGTGCAAGGTGTATCCTATGAATTTAGAGCGAAATGCCGAAGAACAGTCACAGTCCGGAGTAATTCGGCTTTCAGACTTGCCAGCTTCCTCCTGTACAAACAGCTTCCTGATGGCTTCAAGATTAAGATTCCATTAGAACAATAATTGACATTCCGTAGTCCAGTTCGTCCACCTCTTCCAATTATGATTTTACAAATAGACCCAACTGCAGTTACGAGTTACGAAAAGAGTTCATCAGCCTCGTTGCAAATTAGAGATAAAATCAAAATGCCCAGGATTCGAAAGGATCAGACGGAATCACTTGAGCATCGATTCTTCTGCAAGACCGCTGGCACTCCAAACTCATTTGTTAGTTTTTGATCCTCTAGAACATATGGTCCACTAAACAAATGCAAATTTCCATCTCGCGATCGATCATTCGCTTGAAATAAATGTATCTGTTGACAGCTTCTAGCGTGAACCACAAGAATGATGACAACTTTGAGGAGGAGCATCACAGTGACAAGGAAGGTGGGAGCAGCTTGGTTCAATATCCGGACAATCTGAGGCTCGGGGATCTTTACTACTTCATTCTCGCACCGACGCTTTGTTACGAGCTCAATTTTCCACGTACAGAGAGGATTCGAAAAAGGTAATAAGAAGTATCTCTTACGCGCGGGCAGGGCGTCTGGAGTCCTGGAACGATAACGTTGTTATCGTTCTCATCTCTTTGCATCAAAATTATCTTTTGAAAAAGTCAATTAAAAAATAATACTTCTGCAATTCGTCAATTCGGCCGTTCGTCATTTTAGATATTAAGACGGAATGACACCTCATCGCGGTCGGTATGGTAGAACAATTGTAGATACCCAAAAATCTCTGGAACGGCTCTTCAGATCCGGTCGAAACTTTGCCAAACGACGTCAAATAGATAGACGAACACCTGTCTGCCCCTCAAATTTTCTGAATTTGAGAAAACAAAACGTAGATTGGCTTATCATACGCCAAAATTTGTTATCAACAATTATCTGACGACTTTTTAGGTAAATTTTTGGAAAGTGAAAAATTGCGTCAGATAATTGTTAATAACAAATGAACTATGCAATATAAAAAAATCCTACGTACTTCCATAGACAATGTATTTTTCAAGATATACTCAACATTTCAAGTGAATCGGTTGAAAATTGTCTGAGTTATGTTTCCGGCCAACTTAAAAAATGCAGTTTTGAGATAAACGCTGCACAGACGCCATTTTGAAATTAATCGCTTCAAAAAAATTGGTGTATACAGTCACTGATACGTATGATAAACACTCTTTTTTGTAATCTCGATGTATTTTGTAGTTTTTCTGAAAAAAATCCCCAAAAAGCCTATTTTTTCGGCCTCTAGAGTGGCCTAACGCCTCAAAGAGGAATTTGCCTGGAATTTTTTTTCCAAATGTTTTGCCTTAATTTAGATGTCCATTTGGAGTATCGACTTGCAAAACTTTATGCCATAGACGTATGTTAAAGTAGATACTGTCAGGCTGTGACGGACGGACGGACGTGACGACGTGAAAAGGGCTCTTCGGTTTGCAGCAGCTCCGCTGGCTTTCCATAATTTCACGGACGAATCAGACGAAGGCAATCGGACTCCTCCACTTCAGTCGCCATGCGCGCGAGCTTGTACTCCAATTGTTTCTTTGCTCGCCTATCTCTCTTCGTTCACAATAAGTTGGCTTTTTGGTAGCATTATCCTCCTTCGCGCACGATGCTTTCGTGGTTCATTCATTAGACCATTCGGAGCGTTTTGTTTCATCGCAACCGGCAAAAGATAGCCTGGTCCAATTCCGAATGGTGAAGACCCGGGAGATCCAGTGGTAGAAAAAGGGTGGCTGGTCATGGTGGAAAGTTTGAGGGGACGTTGGGTCCGGTCTCTATGAATGGAACGTGCATCGAGCTGGGGGCTTCACCCCAAAAGACGTTACAGCTTTTCGCCACGCCTTCCAAAAGCCGAAAAAGGCAAAGGAAAAGAATTCCAGTTTCTTTGAGATTCTTGCGGCTCTTCCAAACAGTCATGCGGAGCGCAACTCCGCATCGTTCATCTTCTCGCGGACCTTCAGCTTCTTCTTCCTCATCGCGGTCTTTCGAGGAGAAGCGAGGGATGGAATAGTGGGTGGCTACGAGCGAATGGTATATTTCGCAAGAAGAAAATTATGGTCCTCGCGCCATTTTCCTACCGTGTATCCTAACGTGACAGGCAGACAGACAGGCAGACAGGCAGACACACAGATAGACAGACAGCCAGGCAGACAGGCATAAAGACAGACAGACATGCAGACAGACAGGCAGACAGACAGACAGGCAGACAGACAGGCAGACAGACGAACAGGCAGACAGACAGGCAGACAGACAGGCAGACAGCCAGGCAGACAGCTAGGCAGACAGCCCGGCAGACAGCCAGGCAGACGGACAGGCGGACAGACAGGCAGACAGACAGATAGGCAGACTGACAGGCAGAGAGGCAGACAAGTAGACAGGCAGGCAGACAGGTAGACAGGCAGACAGACAGGCTGGCAGGCAGACAGACAGGCCGGCAGGCAGACTGACAGGCCGGCAGGCAGGCAGACAAGCAAGCAGACAGACAGACAGGCAGTATACGAGTACCGGCTGAATTAGATTCGCATGGCGAGCACCATTGTTGCTCCTCTTATGTTCGTAATCCGTAGAGATGTTGAGGCTGGGTGGGGGATGGAGTCGACGTGAATATGTGCTTTCGGTCATACTCCTTTCGCCCTTTCCGTGTCTTCCTTCCTCTCCATCCCCGGGCATCCTTGTTGCCCTATCAGGAAGTCCCGGAGTGATGTATTCCCGCTGTACTTCCGCTATGCTCCATCCCGGACTTCCGGACGGCGTGGGCGAGGTCTCGCCATCGCTATTACTCTAGGAGCACAAGCAACCACCCCAAAGCTCTCCGGGAAATCACGAAGAAACTGCTCGCACTGTCTTTAGCTACCGGGGGAGGACGAGAACGTATGGGGAGGTAGAAAGGCGGGAGGGATGATGAAGAGGAAGGAGAAGAAGTGCCCGAAGGTTGGGAAAGTGGCTGAAGCCTCTTTGGAGTATCCGTCTTGCTGCGACTTGTCCACATTCTCGTGAAATCTCAGAATCCTTGCTCGCATCCCATCCGTTCCACTTGCACTTGATCTTCTCCTGTTGCTCATTTCTCTGTCTCTGCTCTTATTTCGCGACGATGCCACCACCCAAAGGGATTTACCCCCGTGGATAGGGACGAGGATATTTGGCGATCAATGGTACACGAAAGATTCGGAGTATAATGAGCCGTCGATTGGGGATCTTCGTATTATCAGGGGTATTCGTATAAGCAGACCTGTTTGATCTCAATAATCTGACATTCTATTTTGAACACGATGGCAGTATTTTTGAAGATAGGTACTGTTGACCTCTTTAGCAACTTTGACGACGTAGAAATGGATCTGTTGGGAACAGCGATTTTGAAGATGATGCTGTTTTGATTTTGGGACAGATACTGAATCCACATGCCGCTATAACACACGAGGTCAAACAGAGGGCGAATAATTGATGCGGGTATGCCTATCCGGATAATGGCCAACTGAACTTTCGGCAATACTCATGCATCGTTGGTGTTTAATTCTTCAGAGCGGGCTGTTCTATTTTCTAGTCCTATATAGACATGTGAGTGTCTATATGAAATGAAAACGTTATTCTCTTTTTATTATTAGGACAAATGTCTTACCATAAATTCTTTCAAATAAAGGTTAATCCCTTGCAGCATGTATGCCAATGAATCGGACGAAATTTGTTGAATGCACGTGGCAAGTGAATTTGAGGTAGATGACGTTCCTTAGGATAACACACCTCTAAAGTTCTGCATCGAATTATTCCGAGTGCGACAGTGAACATTTAGGCATCGGTATAGCAACTTTTTTCTATCAAGCCGCCTACACCTTTTTATTTTTAAAGTTCTATAGTATGATTTACAGCTGAGGAAACTTTTCCCCCAAATTCCTGAATTAGAGCTATGCATCAACCAGATGTGAAGCCCTGGCCATTACCGCATGCTCCGCTCCATTCTGCTGAATTATCGAAGCTGAACACTTGAGCCAATTAAAACTCTACATTAACTCCACTTGTACCGCATATCGGCTTTCCATACTGAGTTCGTTACGCTTTCGGACTGCATGACGTTGAAGCTTGCATCGTTGGATGGCAACGAAATTTATTATTAAGTTTTTCTCAATCATTTATATCATCAACTGTGCAAAATGGTTTTCGTAGGTCTAGGTGGTAGGTTTATGGTGAGAATTCCATTAATCATTTAAGGCCTTGGGCCACTCTAGAGGCCGAAAAATATGCTTTTTGGGATTTTTTTTTTCAGAAAAACTAAAAAAGGGTGTTTATCGCACATATCAGTGACTGTAGACAATAATTTTTTTGAAGCGATTAATTTCAAAATGGCGGCTGTGCAGCGTATCCCTTAAAGTATATTTTTCAAAGCAATGCAAGTTATAAAATAATGACAGAAATTATACCCTTTTGTTTAGACACCTCTAAAAAATGCAATTCTCAATTTTTCTGCTTAGGTTTAAGTTCATATAGAAGGAAAACATGTTCTTAAAGTAATCTTCAAACCGCATTGACTTCCGATGAAAACTGTGGCCTCCGGAGTGTACACAAACAGCAAAGTCTGATGGCGATCACAAATGGGCGGCAGGTTAATTGCTTCATATTCTCAGAGGAAATGCTTCGAAAAAATATTTGTTTCAAAATATGCATTAAATATTCCCATAGTTTGAATAAATTCTGTTAATTCATTTCTCGTAAAAAAAATCATGCAAATCACAAAAAAAATCGTACTCCTAAACTGGCGTCCCGCGTTAAGGCATTACCCCCACTTGTAGCGCAAAAAAGGCCTTTTTCATGAATTTTTTAAAAGAAAACTACGAAACTTTTTTAATCGATCAATATACCATCTTAAAGAACACATCTTGAAGAACTTTCAGTAATTTTTTTATTGAAAAATATTACATTGTTTAGTGGCAAATGGCCGTCAATGAAATAATGTTTTTATATACACGGTTTGCGGTGACCGACATTGCGGCGAAGTGGATCATCTGAAAAAAAAAATGCGGATCGATTTAGTCAAATATAAGTATAAACTAGTTTTCAATCGAAGGATTTTGAAAAATATTCATTTTTCACAAAATGGCGGACAGTCAAAGTTAATGGTTCGATTTTAACGAAAAAAAACGGCAGTTTTTTGGCCATAAAACGGCCATTTTTTTCGAAAAAAAAAATCGAACGATTAAAGACTACATTTTTATGTATCAAATAAGCCTGCAAAATTTCAAGAAGATCGGTTCATTAGTGTTCGAGTAATCTTGGTCACCGACTTCATAAATGCCATTTTGAGAAAAACGCGTTTAAAGTTTCTCTTTCAACGCTCTTTCAACGCGGATTCTTCTCTTTCAACGCTCATATCTCAGTCAATTTTGTTCGGATCGACTTGAAATTTTCAGGACATATTCTCAGATACTTATACTTCAATAAAATGCAATAAAAAAAAAAACGATTTTTTCAAAATCGCAAGTGGGGGTAACCCCTTAACGTCGTCAGACTGCCATGCTTATGAATATTCTCTCAAATTTCAGGTTTCTCATGAAACGTATATTCGAAGTATTCATCGGCTGCCAGGTGGCAATGTCACTCTGCCAACAATGGATGATACCGTCGGTGAAGAATTCCCTCATCCCATTTAGCGTGAGTACAACGCCAATTTCTAATTTTCTAAGCACTCGTAGTACACGCTGCGAAAGCTCCTTCCTTTTTCTCGATTCTCTCTCTCTCTCTCGCTCTTTCTCTCGTCTTTTTGTATCACTCGGCACATGGAGTGAACATAATGAAGGAGGGCCGTTTAGAAGCTTGTGGTTTACGACTGTACCTGCACAACTCGAAGTAGCGCAGACGAGAAGCAACTTCGACGAGGAGGGGGAGGAACTAAAGCGCATAAGGTGGACGGGGTAAATTGAGACGCGAAAGGGTGGCGAGACGAGGGTGGTAAATGGGTACGCAATCGAATTCTCTCCCCGGCTACCGCCGTTACGTGAGCCATATACCGTACGGTCATAGTTGTGCAGAGAGGTTAATCGCGAATGCGAAAGTTCGGGACGAGTTTCGTACATCGCTCGATGCACCCTTTGTTATTGCATTAACCATTTTATTTCTATAAATAAGGCTCGACAGTTTGCGGGCCTGGGCCTTTGCAGCGTTTGCCAATTGCGCGTTCCTCCGAAATTTTCTCGTCGCGACGTGCACTTTATCGCTAATCTGCTAAATATCGAATTTTTAATTTCATTACGCTTTACGGAAATGGGGAGGCGACATTTTTTTTTAATCGATCAATGGACGATGTATGTATGTACATCGTCCAGTTATCCAGTATACCAGTGTGGACGCTGAAAATTTGGGTGATTTTCAGGAATTTTTCGGAAGAAAAGTACTCGATTAAATGTTTCGGAAAATTTGGAATATTTATGGCTATATTTGACCTATATTACATAATTTTTTCATACAAAAATATTGAGATCTAAGAGACTTATGCGGGGCCTTCGAGGGCGCCAAAAAAAAAGTTCCTCCACTGCCGACATGATTCCGGCCGATTGAGTAGCTGAAACCGAAAAAGGAAAAATGTGGTTAAACTGGAAGATATTTCCTGTACAATGACGTAGGATTTTCGAAAAATATCAATATCTAACAAAATGGCGTAGTTATGAAAAAAAAGTCTGGTTTCTTGTCTATAAAATTGTCGTTTTTTTCAATGCCAAATCGTCGATTTTCATCCAATCAAAAATATCCTACGTCATTGTAGAGTGAATATATTCAAGAGTACTGCGTTCAAATTTCAAGTCAATCGGATTCTTTGAGTTACAATGTCAGCAAATTTGAAAAATCTCACTTCGAGAAAAACGCGTTTAAAAATTAAACTATCGAATTTTGCAAGATAAAATTATCAGAGATACGGCCTTGAAATTTTTACAGGATATTCTTGAAAGTATAAACTGTCGAAAAAGGCAAAAAAAAATCGATTTTTTTAAAGTGTCACACTCGTATAGTCCCTCAGACGCTTTTTTCTCGGGACGATTTTTTTTCACCTGGCGTTTCACATCTCTCTCGCTCTCTGTCCGTCTGTCATTTTGCTCTCGCGAATGTGGAACGTGCTAATCGCGCGATCGAGGAAAAGATGCGAAATCAGAATAGGTCCTGTATATATTGCAAACCTGCCGAGGCAGGAGCACCAGGACGAGAAAGCGGAAGGAAGCGAAATAAGCTGCACCGAAAACTGGCTTATCGCACGGTGTACAGGCTGACGCGACGAAGTTCCATCCTCCATCCAGAAACTCTTACGGCTTCGTCGCGATATTCGAAAACGTGTTATCCGTTGCCTTCCAGGGAGATAAGAAAGCGGAAATGTTTTTTTTTTCGCGACTTGCCTTTCCGTTGGATTTTTTTCATGATTTTTTTCGCGATTAATTACCAGCGTTGTGAGTTTTTTTTTTTTTTCGTTTTCGGGTTATTGAGAGTCGTGTTGAAATTCCGCGGGATGAGTTTGTTTCGAGGTTTTTACGGAAATCTATGGAGAATATGCCGGAACGTCGAAGAATGATATTTGGAAAAAAAACGTACGTGCTTTGTGAGGCCGTAGTTTTCAGGATTTTCGAGATAATTGGTCAAATTTTCGCACAGAAGTAGAGCATAGTGGGTTCGGTTTCGGTTTGAGGTTTCAGATTTGAAGGCGGTCCCTGTGACAGGTCCAGAAAATCGGAAAAAAAATTGCCCAAATTGCAATAAATGTGTGCGGTAGGGTGGCACAATTTCGAGCTGTATTTTTTTTTCTTTTTTTAACACCGTCCGATTATCTTCTTCGAAGAAAAAAAAAATTGTCGCGCGACCTGCGAGCGGTTACAAAATATTCAGTGGTCGCTCAAGATTTCCAAAATTTTTTATTTTCATTAAAAAATATACATTTTTTTGTATACATTTTTGTATAAAAAGACGAAGCCAAATTTCGAAAAAAAAATAACATTTATGGGAAGTACGTTTTCTGCATCGCGAATCAAATCGAATTTGGCTTGAATCTTGCCCTAATAAATCGAAAGATTTTTCGATTCTCGATAAAATTATATATTTACTTGGACTAAATGTTTCAATTGATTACAAGTCCCTCCACCATGAGAACACCCATTTATTTAACGGGTAAATAATTTCTCCCGTAGAAAAAAAGTGATGGTCATCACCCCGAGTGGGGACTACAGCACCCCGTGTAAAATTCTTTCTCTGCCTCGAACGAGCGCAAAAAATTGTGATTTTTCTCAAGTTGTAAAATTGATGAAACGTAGTATCGATTTCCCATCGTGAACCGATAATCCTTCGTCACTGCTGGACGCGCGCGCGTGACTCATGGAAAAAAAGCGAATCACGGGGGTGGAGAGGAGTAATGAAATTGTTTTTTTTTTGTCTAAGTGAAACGGTAAGAGAATGGCGTGAGGGCAGATCGAGTAAAATCGAAGGGAAAATAAGTTTGAAAAAGAGCATATGAAGAGAGAAAACGCAGGGTATCTCGCGGGAAAAATTGCAGAAAAATTGTAGCGCTCTATGAATTTATTATTATCGTGTTCTCCTTCTTATCCGCTGCCTCACTTTTCGCGCAATTCCCAGTGTCATGATCTTTTTTCCGTATAACTTTTTCCGTTTAATTTTTTTCCGCATCCCTTTTTTGCATTTTTTTCCATCGCCAGTGCTCGTCCGGTGTTTGGCATTAAAAAAAAGGTGAACGTGCCAACGTGATGAGTTCGACGTGAGGAGCAGTCGGTGTGGCTTGTCTCCTGTCTTCGGAACACTCCTTTTCCATATTTTTCCTTCGTCATATCCGTCAATCATACGTACACCAGCGTGAAAAAAACACACATGCAAATTTTCTCGATGCAGGTCGAAAGCCTGCTGCCATTTTTATTCCTTTTTGCAAAAACATTCAAATATCTTCGTTGAAAAAAAAACGAACAAATTCCTTTGTTGTTATGAATGGCTTGTCATCGATCGCTTCGTTTTTTCAAAATTTCAACTTCGGCAAAAATGCCGGAGGTCAGAAAGTGGTCTATTTTTGATTGATTAAAAAAATATGGGGCATTTTGTTTTGCCGGTTTGCTATCATGAACCATCTACCCAAAAGCCTGCTGATGCCTTCAATAAATGCACCACTAACCTAAATGTATGCGGTGCATGTTTTTTTTTTTACAAAATACGAAACATCTCAAGCGTAGAAAACATTCTTTGAGGAAATTATGCGAATTAAAGAATTATTGTAAAACGATCTAAAAAATGATGACATGCTTTGCGTATATGAATAATCGAATCATGATATATTGGAGGTGTAGCCTGTACGTATAGCGCAGTTACGAAACGTCATCTCGAAAAATGCACGCTGCGTAGCTGGTCGAAATATTGTACGGAGCATGCCCCAGGGTCTCTCAACCAGTGGTCCAAACCGTGGCGGAGTTCCCTTTCTCTGAGGAGAACAAGTATGCTGGAGCTTACCCCCACCTACTCACCACGCGTCAGTGCCTCTCAACGAGCAGCTCGACTGGCGGGGCGCCTTCCCCCACTATGCGTCGTTGGAGTAGGAGGAGTTTCCCCCACCTATTCAGCATGAATCTTATGTTCGATGCACCGGATTGGCTATCACTAAATGATCTGTCTCTAACTAACGATGTGTCAGAGAGAAAAGTGACCAAGGACTTTTCCCATCAAGATTTCGCCCCCTATCGATCCACCAAATTTGCTGAGCTTGTGAAGAAGGTGACTCGACGCCATTTAGAACACGTACATCAGCTGACGAAAAATGCCCTCGAGCTTTCTTTCTTCCATACATGACCTTCCAGCCGTGACTCATTGTTATAAACCCTTCGTACCGCCGAAGGCTTCTGCCTCGGAGGTAAACGTACCCCTATTGATACAAATACCTGACTCTCTATCGTTTCTTCGTATGTCAGCAGAAAAAAAACGAAACCCCAGCGACTATAATTCAATCTCGATATATTTATTTGTGTGTTTTCATGGTCTAGACTCCTCCGTAATCTCATAATTCAAGAGAGGGATTTTCGGAGGGTCGAAAACGAAGGGTCGAGAGGTAGATTCGGGTATAGCCGTGAGACGAATATAATAAAAACTCCACCACTACTACTCAATTTTATACGTATCCCTGTTAACTCTTTATCCGACCCCTCTTGGCCATTAAGTAAGGAAACTTTGATGACCTCCGGCGTTGGTGTTTCGGATGAGGAAGAATGCCCGTCTACCTTAAGGGATGAAACTGTTTTTTCACGCGAGGGGTGGGGGGCAGTTATTTACGAGGATGTTTCAATGAAAAAAAGTTTACTCAAAGCAAACTTGAATAAGAAAATACATGAGACGTACACCACATATAACGTCCCTGTTTCACTGTTTTTTTTTTTTACCTTTTTGCCCTGTCCCAGAGGCACTTCTGCGCTTCATACGAACTTTTGAAATGTTTTTCAACTACGATGCTTTTTTTGTACCTTTACTTTCTACACTTTTCTTTTCTCGCGATGGTACGCCGTATATTTGCCTTGAAGAGCTGAAAGCACAAACAGCCCCGCGGGACTATCAGATGGCAATGACATCTTTCCCGATGTCGCTGTCGCATTTTCGTTCGTTTGTTTCTTTTATATTATTACGAAAAATGAATGCACGCTTAGAGAGAAAAACAGGGAGCGACATTGACAAGCAATTCTACAAGGACACCAGGTGTCCGGGCTGTCACCCAAGCACTTACCATCACCCATCGGCTCGCTTTGAAGCGAAAAAACTGACGGTTGACGTGACTCGAATGCATTCATTCTTCCGTTAAATGGTACCTGGCCATTAAATTTTTGTTTTTCGTGTAAATTCGTTACGCGTGAACAAAAATGTCCTCAATTAAAGTGGTTCTTTTCACGTGCAGAGGGAAATTATTTCGATTGAGGTGCTTTTGATGCACGTTGAAAATAATAATTCCCTCGAACGCATATTTATTTGGGTGGGAATATATATATTAACTGACGCGTTAAATTTCACTACTCGTGATACAATGTGACTCCTTTTTCGTAGATGTGCATAATTTTACCAAGTACCTTCTATTTTTAGGACCACCAAAAATTTGTTTTCTCGACTCTTTCGTTCAGGATTCAGCGCTTTGCAATTTGACAAAAATCGCGAAATTGTAGATATCACGAAGCTTGATTAGCAATCATAATGATATGCGGAAGTTGATGACAAATTGGTCAAGCACAAAGTGACGACTAATGAGCAGAAAACTATTTCGTTTCTTATCACATGATATTAATTATTCAATTTTTTATAAACCGTTTTGATCTTTTTACACAATTTTTCCTCTTTTTCGTAATTCTTGCTTTTCATCTTCCACGAGAAATTTAGTCATCGAGGATATTCCAAATGCTGATTTTCAATTGGTCCCATGAGTACGGAGTAATTTTTTTCGGAGGGAAAAATAGTGAGCCCGGTCAACATTGAGGTATCTTTTCATGTATATTTGAAAAGTATTAAAAAAAAGTTCAACATGAAACAATAAATGACTGCAGATTTATCAGCCTATTCCATGTGCGTTTCACCACTGCAGTCCCCAATCGGTGGGAAAGATGCAGCTCGTAATTCTTGACTGAAACAAAAAACCAATAAAATGTTCAATAGTCATGTATTTCTCTTCTGGGCGAACTAAGAAAAAGCATAAAAATCATGAAATTATAACTTTTATCACGTTCGAAAAAAAATTAAAAAAAAACACTTTAACGTGCTATAAAAATTATTTAAAAATATTTTTCTATTCGAATCTACTTTTCTTAGTTCACTTAGAAGAGATATTCATAGTGAAGAAAATATACTTTGGTTTCATTCAATCGGTCGTTTAGTTTTTTTTCTATCATGCCCGCCAATTTGGAAAAATCCTGAAAATGAAAACTGGAGAAAACGTGCTTGAAAATTTTCAAAGGCGGAAATACCAATATTAAATATCAATCGCTTCTCTGCTTTTGGCCTTGTTTCTTCGAAAATATTCACAATTCGCCTCTGTAACTTTGTAAATATATTCTTGGATAGTTTATCTATCGATTTAAGGCGTTACCCCCACTTGTAGCGCAAAAGAAAGGCCTTTTTCATGATTTTTTTTAAAGAAAACTACAAAACTTTTTTAATCGATCAATATACCATCTTAAAGAACACATCTTGAAGAACTTTCAGTAATTTTTTTATTGAAAAATATTACATTGTTTAGTGGCAAATGGCCGTCAATGAAATAATGTTTTTATATACACGGTTTGCGGTGACCAACATTGCGGCGAAGTGGATCATCTGAAAAAAAAATGCGGATGGATTTAGTCAAATATAAGTATAAACTAGTCTTTAATCGAAGGATTTAAAAAAATATTCATTTTTCACAAAATGGCGGACTGTCAAAGTTAACGGTTCGATTTTAACGATAAAAACGGCCGTTTTTTGGCTATAAAACGGCCATTTTTTTTTTTCGAAAAAAAAAATCGAACGATTAAAGACTACATTTTTATGTATTAAATAAGCCTGCAAAATTTCAAGAAGATCGGTTCATTAGTGTTCGAGTAATCTTGGTCACCGACTTCAGAAATGCCATTTTGAGAAAAACGCGTTTAAAGTTTCTCTTTCAACGCTCATATCTCAGTCAATTTTGTTCGGATCGACTTGAAATTTTCAGGATACATTCTCAGATACTTATACTTAAAAAAAATGCAATAAAAAAATCGATTTTTTCAAAATCACAAGGGGGGGTAACCCCTTAAGCAACGAAAAAACGATTTTTCGCATCTTCTCATTCAGGCTCCGGCCTTAAGGGGTTAGGCCACCCTAGAGGCCGAAAAAATAAACTTTTTGGGGATTTTTTTTCAGAAAAACTACAAAACAAATCGAGATTACAAAAAGGGTGTTTACCATACACATCAGTGACTGTATACAATAATTTTTTTGGAGCGATTAATTTCAAAATGGCGGCTGTGCAGCGTTTATCTCAGAACTGCATTTTTTAAGTTGGCCGGAAACACAACTCAGACAATTTTCAACCGATTCCCTTGAAATGTTGAATATATCCTCAAAAATACATCGTCTATGGAAGTACGTAGGTTTTTTTTTATATTGCATAGTTCATTTGTTATTAACGATTTTTTAGGCAAATTTTTGGAAAATGAAAAATTTGCTTAAAAAATCGTCAGATAATTGTTAACAACAAATGAACTTTGTATTAAGGCCTTAATAAGCTCTGGTACACGTGAATGGTTCAAAGTATGCTGCTGTCCCGAAATCTCATTCGTGCCTACGCATTTCGTGTCTACTTTTTCACAGCATCGAGATTACAAAAAAAAAAACCCTCAGCTGATAGAGGCAGTCCAGGATCCGCCATTATCTATTTATTGCCTTTTTCTACCGTGCTCAGGTTCCGGAGAAAAAAGTTCATAACTAGGGCGACGAAAAAAAAGGACACGTGGATCTCTCGTTCCCTGTTCAAATATCTGCACACCTGATCGAATCGCCGGTGCGAATAATATAGATCGAACAAAGGAAAAAAAATGATATCGTGACGGGCCTTGGACAATGTCTTGTATACTCCTCCTCTGGCTCCGCCGGAAGGGAAATTACTGAAAGCCTCCCTAGGAGGTGAACGATGTGAAGGGTGCAAAAAAGAAGAATAGAGCGATACGAGAGGGATTCTTGTAAGGACAAAGAGGTCAGGGGGTCCGATAATCGTGTCATATTCGGGTTTGGCTCTTCGTTATTTTCGTCCTCGTCTTCGTAACACGAAAATAAAATTCTTGGTCGAGTTCGTTTTCGCTGCTTCTGTTTTGAATACTGCCCTTATAAAGACAGCAAACGGTGTGTCAGCTTTCGTCGTAATAGTGACAGCTACAGATAGCTGACCTTCGACGTTAAAAAGTCAATTCTTAGATGGAGAATTTTCAGTAGCAATAATAATAACAGTAATAATAATAAAAAAATAATAATCTTTGTTTCTCTGATATGTTGATATTTAACGGGGTCATCCCATGTGACAGCGAATTTTTTGGGATTTTTTTTTTATAGACCATTAAAACACACTATCTTTGAATTTTTACCACACATTTAATAACATTTTTACAGTCCCTCAGAATTTTGTCAAACGAAAAAAGTTGCTCAGCTGAAATAAAAAAATCACACGGTATATCAGTTTGTAGACCTGAGGCTATCTCCGAAACTAGAGTGAAGTAAAAACATCGAGATTTGAATTTTTCGCACGATTTTAAAGATTAAGTTCCTAGTTTAGTCATTCTTTTTTTACTCTTTCGGTTAAAAAAAACTATGGCAGGTATCAGAAATATTCTAGTTCTGGTGAGACCTATGCTATACACTTTTCTTGCAATTTGTGCAAAACATTTTTTTTCGCACCTGTCACATGGTATGACTGCCTTAAAAAAATTGTAAAATGAATTCAGACGATGAATTTGTTAGATTTCTTCGTGATGATTATCATAGATAATCACAATTATGTTTCATCGCCAATAATTGGGTATTCAGTTGGTTTCTAATAATAATACGATTGATGAACTTCTTCACATTTTTTTGTAATAATAATTTTAATAAATTAGATCAATTTTGTCAACATGGTAACAATGATCGTGATCATATGACCATACGTACGACTTTGGAATCGAATTGGGTAATAATCGTTTATCATTAGCAATAATAATAATAAGTGATTAATCATTTTCTTATAATTACAATCATTTCATGCAAACAATCTAATAATAATCATGATTAATCAGTAATTGAACTTACATAATATGAGGATTATTTTATCGTTGTTAAATATACTGTATGCTAATTGTCAATGATGATAATTTTTTTATGAATACGCATAAAGTTATTATTAGTTGTTTTTTAAGAAGAAATTGGTGTTCGTTTCTTCGTCAAATAGTCACCATTTTCCATGAAATTACGTTAACGAAATAATATAAAAGAGACAATAAAACGACTGAAAATACACTACCGCTATTCAAACAATAATACGCAAAGATAATTTCACCTTCATTGATAAATTCTTCATCATTCCATTGATGAACCCAGATACGAAACGTAATTCATAATTGATTCATTGCAAAGTAAATGAAGGCGGTCCGTACCGTCGATAATTAATCGCGATGGCCTATAAAAGCTACGTCACGATGATATTAAGTACGAAAGTAAATAATAAAATATTAATGTAGAAGAACAAATAAAATAAGTAGACCCAAAAATAATAACGATAATCGATAAATTATTACGTAACGATAAACAATAATTCACCGTCATTAATTAGCTCGTCTGAATTTCATTTTCTCAATTTAATGACGTCGTCTTTTATCGAGCGATTATTGTCGGCGATAATTTTTCTCCGTTTTCTTTCAATTATGCTGCATCTTTTTTTTAAAGCTTTTTTTTTATTTCCATGGGCACAAGTTTGCATAACACTTTCCACGAGGTCTTATCGCAAGAAATTTTGCCCAACAAAAAGGTTTCTTTCGAGTCTTTGGGAAAAGTCTTCTCCGTGGACCAATCGTCTCACCATCCAGCTGCGACGAACCTTAGAGATAACAGCCTTATGACAATAGTGGGAGGAGACAAAAAAAACAGAGCGCAAAAGAGAGAAGCAGGGAGAGAGAGAAAGAGAGAGAGAGAGAGAGAGAGAGAGAGAGAGAGGGAGAGAGGGAAAAAGGTGTAGCGTGTGCCTTGGGAGGTCGAAGGTTAACAGGCGTATGGAGCAAAAAAAAATGTTGCTCTCCCTCGTTTTTTGTTTATTTTTCCGGCCTCTCCACGATCTCCCACTCATGTCTGCGCACCAACGGGCACAAGGGAGAATTTTCGTTGATGCGGGCGTCACAGAGGGAGCTTTTTCTACCCCTTTCTTTTTTTTTTTCATCGGCTCTTTTTTCACTGCTCCCATCTCTCTTCTCTGCCTCCGTCTCTCGCGTTCCCTCTTTTCCCGCTTCGTGCTTTAATCCTCTCGCGATTCCTTTTTCACGAAACGCAACGCGTGTATTTTCCCACGCGGCTGATGCCCTATCTTTGTGTTTCACGCTAACTGTAACGCGCCATTTCTCTCTCTCTCCCTCTCTCTCTCTCTCTCTCTCTCTCTCTCTCTCTCTCTCTCTCTCTCTCTCTCCTCTCTCTCTTTCTCTATCTTCTTATCCACGTTCATTTTATATTTTTCTCCGCGGTGTCGAGACATCCCGAAACGAAAAAAAAACCATATTTCTCGCATCTCGATCCTCTTCCCCTAGGCAGGGGGATGTTTTCCACCCTTTTCCATGCCCGCTCGACGCTCATCCCCTCGTTCGAGTTCAAAAGTACATTCAGCCCAATTACAAAGTTTCGTTTGTCTCTTCCAGCGTTGTTTTGCGAACCTCCACGAGGGAGACAGAGCTCGAACACACTCTCATTTGTTCTCGCAACAAGCCCCCCCACCACTGGCACCGAGCGCTGTCGCTCCGCCGCGCGCTCTCGCGGTGGCGTCCCTGAACTAAAGCGGTAGGCGAACGCTCCTTCTCGCCTGCCGTCCGCGCTCTGTATCGTCGTTCTACAAGTCCAATTTTTTTCCACCTGCGTCTCTTCCCTCCAACCCACCTAGCTCCCCTCATCGTTTCACAAAATACGCGGGTTTACTCTGTGAATTAATAAATCTCGCTTACCTGTTTGTGTTTCAGAACATGGATGTTGCTAAGGCCTCGGAACGTCTGCTCAAACTCGCGGTAAGTTTTCCATCATTCGTCTCTTGCTTTCTACCTCCTTTTGTTCTCGATCCTTATTTTTTTTCTTTCACTCCGCACGCTTACCGTTTTGCTTATCGTTAGTCGTGCAACTTAAGCGAGACTACCAACCTACAGCCCGAAAAAGTCGAATTTCGACAGCTCTTCGTGGATTCCCAGTTGGTAGATGAGAAATTCCGATTAGTGGCCTTTATTCTACATATTTTCGGTAATCTTTACAAATGTTTTCACGATATTTGGAAAAATGTGCAGTCCTGGAGCTGGACGAAGCGAGTCACCCTTGTCTGAGACTGTCCGCGACCGGCAACGGTTTTCCTGCAATCTTTTACCTGGAACGAAAATTCCAAATGATTCAAGTTCAAGATGACATTTGAAATCGCGGATGTTTGGAGGAAAAAATTGTTTAGGATTACAAAACGCCAATGGATCAAGTAAATGGATGATGAATTGGCGATTTAAGGGTGCTGGCCGCAAGAGACTATTGGACAAAGGTGACTCACTGCATCCAACTTCAGCATCACAAGCTTGTAACAAAGGCTCGTGAAAAAATGTGTAAAATCACTCAAAGATATTCAGAATGGAGGCCACAAAATGGAATTTAAATTCTCTCAGCTGGGTATCCTTAAAAAAAATCGTCGAAATTTGTATTTTTCCGCACTCTAGTCTGGTAGTCACGACAGTCGCTGATTTTTTTTTAATTTCCCCAACTGAAATCCGAGTATGTTGCAACATGAGGTTTTTGCGAATTGTAGAATGGGATGGTGGCTGCATGAATATATAAGTATCGAAGGTAGAAAGGTATCCTTCATACCGCAACAAAGTAATTTTTTTTAGAAAAAAAATTGCTTTGTATGATAACATTGTAGTCTAGACGAGATGGAAAAATGCAAAAACGACAAGTGATGTCCTATCTCAGTTATTATGTTACGGTGAGTGTCTACCGTGAAGGTTTCCATCTTGATATTAATGGGAGGGATACAATTTACGTGGCTCGCTCACGCACAAGTCGAGCATGGCTGGCGTTCGAGAAATTGATGCACGCACAATGTTCATTTTTTTCAGAACAAAAATGGGAATACAAACTCTCGAAATAAGTGTTTTTACATCGCTGATGGGCTAAGTACTCGGGTGGCCCAGTAAATTTAGTGTGTTCATTAGGGTGGCACAAATTTGAGCGCTATTTTTTTCCTTTTTCTCACCATCCAATTATCTACCTTAAAGAAAAGGAACAATTGTTGCGAAAGATGCGAGCGGTAAAAAAATATTTAGAGGTCGCTCAAGCCTCCCAAAAATTCAAATTTTCATTCAAAGATTGACTTTTTTCGTTCATTTCTCACCCATGAGATTTATGCTTTATAATTTTCAAACTAAGCTCGCGAAAGCTCTAGCCGGTCAATGAATAGTTAGTGGTCACTCAAGAGTTTCGAAGTGTGCAATTATCGCAAATTTTTGTTCTTACTAATAAATTTAACACTGTAAAATGTTCAATACAATTAATTCTTGTTTTCTTTAGAAACGAATTTTTTTTATTTACCTCCCACTTATAACTCGATAAAACGGGGGACCTATAATTTTGTTTACGGATTTTTTAATAAAAATTTGAATTTTTTGGAGACTTGAGCGGCCTTTAAATATTTGTTGACCACTCGCAGATTACGCGACAATTTTTTTTTCTTCAAAGAAGATAATTCGATGGTGAGAAAAAGGGGGAAAAAAGAAATAGAAAGAAAGAAAACATATTAATATTAGAACAAAATCATTTAGTCATACAGACCTACACATCAAAATATTCATATCACTGTGACAGAAAATTATTTGTGATTGATATTTACAAGGGACATCACTTAAGTGTCCATCTTCGATTTTGTTGAAACTCACATATGTAATAAAGTATTGGAAACTATTGGACACGTATTTTTTTTTATCTGTAGAAAAAACGTTTCCAAGGACGGAACGAACCCTCAAAGAAAGACCTGTCACCCCTTAATTTATTTTGTTACAACTCTATGGTGATTTTTGTTTCGCTTTACATTAGAAGAATTTTGGTTTTTGTTTCATTCAGTTCGTGGACTGCTTGTTGGTGAAACTGCAAAACTACCCCTCGACACGCCTTTCTCTGAGGGGTGGTTTCCTCCCTTAAAACCGTATTTCCGCAGATTAAAAAAAAAATACGTGTCTAATAGATTTCAATGCTTTACCACATATATGTGTTCCAACAAAATCGGAAATGGCAGCCCCCCCCTGCCCGGCGAAAAATTGAAACTTCGAATTGTATCCAAATTTAGAACGCACTTCGACACACAGCCTGCGACCTTTGTGACCTTTTCCTTGCTCGAGTATATATTGCTGCGAATTCCATTTCCACGATCGTACGATTAATTCTGACCTCTCGCAAGCTTCAATGACCTTTACGGAGGCATCCAGCTCGCTCGGACCAAGCGTGTCGTAATTTCTTCCCGTCGTCAACTTTTTCTCTGCTTCGTGAAATACGAGAGTTTTTTTGTCACCTCATGGCCAGGCAGGGGCAGGGGGGGGGGGGGGGCTGCAAAAGTTTTCTCTTTTACGGTGCAAAGAGAGTTTTGATGAGCTCACCGGAGTCGCCCGGAAAATCGAATTTCCTCATTCGAGTTCCGCTTCGACAAATGTTTTCTTGGCAATCGACTCGAGAGAGAAAGCAAGAAAAACTCCACGTTTTTTTTGTGCTTAAATCCGACTTTTTTCGGAGTAAGCTTTCCGGACGCTGTCAGCGCCACGCTTTTCGTCCACGTAACGTCTTGTGCTCAAATTAAGCAATGGCAGATTAAGGGGGAGATAGCTTAAGGCGAGGAAAAAATTGCCCATTTTCATGATATTTTTTCAAACGGAAAGACTTCTTCGCCATTTGTGAAACTTAGGGTATGTTTGTTACTACTTTAGGCTGCTACATGAATTTTTTTTACATGTATTAAGGGGTTAGGCCACTCTAAAAGGGGAAAAAATAGGCTTTTTGGGGATATTTTTTTTCAGAAAAACTACAAAATAAATCGAGCTTACAAAAAGGGTGTTTATCATACATATCAGTGACTGTATACAATAATTTTTTTGAAGTAATCAATTTCAAAATGGCGGCTGTGCAGCGTTTATCTTGAAATTTCGTTTTTTAAGTTGGCCGGAAACATAACTCAGACAATTTTCAACCGATTCACTTGAAATGTTAAATATATCTTGAAAAATACGTTATCTATGGAACTGCGTAGGATTTTTTTTACATTGCATAGTTCATTGTTATTAACAATTATCTGACGATTTTTTAGGCGAATGTTTCACTTTCCAAAAAAAGTCGTCAGATACTTGTTTAGTAAGATTTATTTTGTACTTAAAAAAAAATAAAAAAAACCCAAAAAAGCCTATTTTTTCGGCCTCCAGAGTGGCCTAGGCCTTGATCTTTAAAAATGGCCGAGGCATGGCACGGACTTCTAAACGGGCTGCGGCGGATATTGTCAGACGGCGTGACACCTAGCGTCGGCGGGAGTAATCTGAAAAAAAAACCGACGACGATTTTTCTTTCATTAACACTCATGCGCAGAATATGAACCAAGAAAAAGTGAGAAATGTTGGCAATCGACGAACGGTTTTGAGGTTATAAATACCAAAAATATTCATTTCTATCCCACAAATGATTGCCTCGAAAATAACACTTAATAAAGAGTTAATTCGAAATGGCAAATATTCGAATGCAACTGTTTCCTCGTTAAATAAAATGTTATTAGCTGCGTCCAGACCGCACGCCTCGCGAGGCAGCCTCGGACTTGCCTCAGGTTGCCTCGGGTGCACGTTGCCTCGGCCGAGGATGCCTCGACCGCGAGCCATGCGGTGTTTGTACCTTACATTAAAATGAAAATATTCGTACTTTTCGAATAAATAATACGTCTTATTAAGAAATTAAAACGTCTGCTCATTTTGAGACACCCTATACTTGCTTAGAATAAAAAAATACTTGATCTCCCTCGCGTTTCGTCACGTGGAACACGTTCTCTCGACTTTTGGTAGCCCCGATTATATCCGCTGAATTCGATCAATGACCCGAACAGATGAGTTATATCGGATTTATGAATATTGCATTATCCGCACGGACGCGAACGAGACACATATGCGCCAGAGGCGCAGTCACGCCAAGAATACGAGACCGAGAATTCGTGGGCTAACGTTTTGCATGAATGCAAAACGTCGCCGGGCATGGAGAAGCGAGTAAATTTGAGTAGCCATACTATTATCTCCCGAATGCTCAACAGGCAAAACAGCCGGAAATACGTGTCCCCATTGAATTAATTTGATAAGCCGTAAGCATTTCGACTTCCATAAATATATCCGCAATCGTTTTTTCACTTGAACATTTGGAAACCACTTTTGGTGGAGACATTTATTCAGGGTCGTTCGATGTTGGTGAATTTTTTTACGCGCGATGAGTACCACTCAAGGATGTTTGAAATTAAGTGTGGTAAGAATCGGTGATTCTCGCCATTTGCAACCTTCCAACGTCCGAGCTTGCAACGTTGGAATGCAACGAAAATTCTTCTATACAGGGTAAGGTGCCCAATTATTGGCATTTTAAGCCCAATTATGGCGTTTCAAGGGCCCAATTATTGGCGCTGTAGCGGGCCATTGATTGGCACTTCAAGGGCCCCTTTATTTTCAGCTTATTGGCCCAACTACTGGCGCTTTGAGGGCCCAACTACTGGCGCTTTGAGGGCCCAACTATTGGCGCTTTAAGGGCCCAATTATTGGCGCTTTAAGGGCCCGACTATTGGCGCGTTAAGGGCCCAACTATTGGCGTGTTAAGGGCCCAACTATTGGCGCTTTAAGGACCCAACTATTGGCGCTTTAAGGACCCAACTATTGGCGCTTTAAGGACCCAACTATTGGCGCTTTAAGGACCCAACTATTGGCGCTTTAAGGATCCATTGATTGGCACTTGAAGGGCCCAATTATTGGCACTTGAAGGGCCCAATTATTGACACCGTAAGGGCCCAATCATTGGCACTTGAAGGGCCCAATTATTGGCACTTGAAGGGCCAAATTATTGGCACTTGAAGGGCCCGATTATTGACACCTTAAGGGCCGAACTGTTGGCAACTTAAGGGCCCAATTATTGGCACTTCGAGGGCCCAATTATTGCCACCTTAAGGGCCCAACTATTGGCTCTTTAAGGGTCCAATTATTGGCACTTTAAGGGCTCAATTATTCAAAAACATTTGGGTTCATGTTTCAAACAACAAGATTTGAAAGATTTTCACCAAATTTCATCAGACCGGGCCATAGTTCCGCCATTTTGAAAGATCAATAAATAAATAAAATACCATGTAACCGCCAATGGTAGTAATGAAACATACCCTAAAGTCTTAAAAATATTGAGGAAATCTTCCCTTTGAAAAAAAATCTTGAAAATCAAGAAATTTGTTCCACGCCTGAAGGTATCTCCCCCCTTAAGCAAATTGTGATTTCTTCATAAACAATTTTGATCTTCGGATGAAATGCCGAATTTTTCAAATCCGCTAAATTCAGTAAACGCTTCAATTTGCTTAAACTTCGATACGCCGATAATAAATTAATTCAATAATCTTTAAATAAATGAAATCAATAGTAGGATTAATTATTGGTCGGTTTCGAATTTGGTCATTCACTGGTGGTATTCATTCACAAAATTCTGCTTACGAAAAAATGCAGTCGATCCAGTACTTTTTCCAAATTTTAAGATACCGGGTGATTTTTCAAAAATAAAAACTTCTTAGTTGCCTTTTTTTCTATAATTGATAATTTTTTTTTGTTTTCACTTAATAATTCATCATTTTATTCGGTCGAGGAACTTTCTCGCAAAATGTTGTAACAGTTAACGTTTGGAGAAAGTTTTTCGTGATGTCCTTCCCGAGGAAATTCGTGACGATAATAATAATTTGAAACACGATCCTCGTGTTCGCAACTTTCAAGAAGGATAAGGAAATACGTAATGATATCATTCCCATGTAATCCTTCTGCGAAGTTTACGATCAGGGCATAATGCTGCTTGCCTTTTTTCTCCCTTTATTCTATTTAGCCTCGTAATCCCTCGTCCTATCTCGAATGATCTTCAGTCTCTCAGCCGTGGGGAAAATCCGCCCATTTTTCTCTTTTTTTTTCTTTCTGCTCTGGGATAAGTACGCAATTACGGACACCCTTCGTGCTGTTATATAATTCAGGCTCCGGTATTTGTCAGGCGTTGGTGATGTTGCATGGACGTAGATAGTCATGTTTATCGCAGGCCCCTCCGCCAGGAAATGTCTGGTGATTAGATTACTGTGCAGTTTAGTGTACCGGAGACACTGCTGACAGTAAATGAGAGTAATCAATTTTCTATGATTATCGAATGTGTTACAATGTCAATTGTAGGTGTTATATTATTGGAGTATATAATCATCAATTGTTAGTCAATGAAGAGCAGTTAACACCCTCGGCCGTTAACTTCGTGGTCACATGGGGTCCGTGTGACCCCAGCCATGTTTAAACGATTGCCACGTCGATTCTATTGTTCCGAATGGCTCGTAAAAATTCAGGGTGTTAGTTTGAACCTTCTGGAATGTGGCATTATCAGTATAACAGTGTAATCGACGTTTAAAATGGCGGAGAAAAATCAGGCAGGGATCAATGCGTAAAAAAGCCATTTTTTACTTAAAAAATCATAACTCTTGCAACTTTCAATAAATAAAATATTGCATTCAGATTTCGAGGCAACATCCATCACTATGTGGTACACGATAAAATCGGTCTCGCACAAATCGTCCACGTCCAATCTGCTCGCGTCGACAAAGACTGTGACAAGGGAAACGGGACATGGAATGTGAAAGTGGAGAGAAAAACTTGTCGGATGAAGGATCCGGCTTTTTCGTCATGTGCGGTAAACGTTTTGCGCGAGATTGTCAGCGTCTCCTTCGTCCCTTTTCTTTTGCCTCGTGCTCCGGTTGTCTTGTTCGGTAACGAAGGCGCCCAAGGTGAGTTTCGTCGCGAATACCCGGAGGACTTTCGTCCTTAACGTGACTCAACTATCCAACTGCTTTGCGCTGTTCTCCAACTGACTGTACACTAGGCTGGCACAAATTTAAGCTCAATTTTTTTCCCTTTTTCTCACCATGCAATTATCTTCTTTAAAGAAAAAAAAAATTGTCGCGAAATCTGCGAGCGGTCAAAAAATATATAGAGGTTGCTCAAGTCTCCCAAAAATTAAAATTTTCATTAAAAAATCGACTTTTTTTAAAATTGATTGTCAATGAGTATTTAGTGGTCGCTCGAGGACTTTGGAATTTCCAATTGTCGCAATTTTTTTACCCATCTGACTCATAAATTTGACGCTTTGTAAAATTTTCAAAACAGTTGATCGTTTTTCTTTAGAAACGAATTTTTAAAATTTACCTCACACTACTAACCCAAGAATTATGATATTTGTTCTCATAAAATAATTCTTTGAAGCTCTTGTCCGTAAACAAAATTATACGTCACCCGTTTTATCGAGTTAGAAGTGTGAGGTAAATTTAAAAAATCCGTTTCTGGAGGAAACACGGATTAATTGTTTCGAACATTTTACAAAGTGTTACATTTATGAGGGGGAAGAAAAAAATGGCGACAATTGGAAATTCCGAAGGTCTTGAGCGACCACTAAATATTCATTGGTTGGCTACAGATTTCGCGAGCTTAATTTAAAAATTGTAAAGCGTAAAATTCAAAGCTGAGAAGTAAACGAAAAAAAAATCGATTTTTTTTTTAATTTTTGAGAGACTTGGGCGACTTCTAAATATTTTTCGACCGCTCGCAGCTTTCGCGACAATTTTTTTTCTTTTTTAAAGTAGATAATTGAATGGTGAGAAAAAGGGAAAAAAATCGAGCTCAAATGTGCGTCACCCTACTGTATAGGGAAGGGTAAAGGGTTGCCTCGGAATGTCGCGGGTGTTTTTCTCTTCGCAGTTCTTTTCGTCGCGTGAAGGACCTGTTTTACCGATTGAAGCGAAGCGCTTTTTTGGCCAAACGACGTTTCTAGATTGGCAATCGTGATTATGTGAAACTAGAAAAAAAAGCTAAAGTGTGAGTTTGTTTGGTTATGTTGGTGAGATATTAAAAATATATAATATATTACAACCTGCTACTCGAGTTTTCTGAGATGGAATAAAATAATTCAATTTGAGCAGAAGATCCAATTCCACACAAGACCACAATAAATCCTTAAAATTGGGGTTCGTTATTGGGATATTAACCCTTAGTAGTCACACTTAGTTAGAATCACATTATAGTCATACTGGGTCCATGGGACCCAGGCGTTTTTAAATTGATATAAATAATGAAATAAAGCATCGAGCGATATGAAGAAAATAGCGAGGTATAATTTGAACCTTGTTAAATACAAGGATATTGGTTAGAAATCAAAAATTAAATTTTAAATATGCAACAAAAATTATGCGAAAAAAAAACGTGAAAAATGACTTTTTTTTTACAAAAATTGCTGTAACTCTTGTAATTATTGACCAAAAAAAAATATTATTATAATCTGGAAATATTGTACTTTGAAACGTACTTACTGTACTTTGAAATAGACTGAAAGAATGAAACGTTTATGCAGAAAAAAAATGTATGTGTTATTGGAAAAAAAAAGTTGTACGGCATCAAAATAATTTGTTTGGGTCCCGTGGACCCAGTGTGACTATTAAGGGTTAAAAAAATGTATTGGAGTCCGATACATGAGTTTTCCTCGATCTAATAAAATAATTCACTTCGACCAGACGACCCAATTTCATTAACGACCAAACAAATCAAAATCACTTTTTCTCAACCAAGTGTCAATCGCGCGTGCTTTGGGCCGTTCCCCAAATATGAAACAATTCCACGGTCCCGATACGTCGTCGCTCGTTCGGTTTTCCATCGTCTCAATCGATCAGGGCCATTCGTGGATTCGACATTTGCAAGAAAATTCCTTGGAGAACGTGGCAATACGCGCCAGGTCAAACGCTGGAATGAAAGATCAATAAGCGGTTGAGCTTCCAATTTGGAAATAAGACTCGCTCGGGAGTTGGTCGGGATGAGAAAACACGACCGCGGGCGGCCGCAAAGGGACTGCTGAAAAGCTTCGGAACAGCGGCATTCGCAGAATGTAACGCAACGAAGAAAACGCCCAAGGGCGCCGAGACTTGACCGCAAAACCTTTGTGTTCGCAACATTATTAAGTCCTTTGCGGCGAGTACGTGGAGAGACAGCGTAGGAGAGAGCGGGGGTGCTCTAAGAGGGACGATAGGCAAGTTAAAGGGCACTATGGGCAAAGGGATGACGGAAGTGACGTCAAGGGATTCCCGCTTCCCGAGCCTGAGAATGCGGCATGCTTTCTCTGTACGGTTGTCGTTGTTGCTCGTCGAGGGCTGCCCAGAATCTGAGATCCTCCGCCGTGATGGAGACGAGAAAGAAGGAGAGACAAAGATGGCGAAAGGATTGACGGAGCTGAGGGAAAGGGGTGGGAAGGATCGGTGGAAAACGAGCTGCATGAAAAGGCGAGGAAGCGCAAAGAGAAAAGGTGAAAGGTATCCGTCGAGGAGGCGAACAAACTGAAACGGAATAACTTCTAAATTCCTGATGCTAGAGGAAGATGAGCCTGATCTCTGTTGATCTCTCTTTTTTTTCTGTTCTTATCTCTCTCTCTCTCTCTCTCTCTCTCTCTCTCTCTCTCTCTCTCTCTCTCTCTCTCTCTCTCTCTCTCTCCCTCTCTCTCTCTCTCCTCCGCTCCTTTAACATTATTGCATCTTAGGAAGCAATTAAATTTAAAAAAAATCAAGAATAAAATGTTTTCGATTCGAAAAAAAAAATAGAAAAGAAAATCTTACCACGAAGAGTCTTGCGGCAAAAAAGGGTAAATTTATCATACTTTTTTACAAAAAAAAAAATCGGAGATCAAAAGTGTCGAACTTCGAAAAGTTCGTGTTTTTTTTTTTTTTTTTTTTTTTTTTTTTTTTTTTTTTTTCAAAAAATTATATCAAGATGACTGAATATTTTTAAAATATTTGTTTTCCTAAAGTACATTTCAAAATAAAATATTTGAAAAAAAAACGATCTTATTTGGTCAATTTTTATTTTATTTTATTTTAAAAATTGAAAAAATCGTACAATCATTTTAAAATGGAAACAATAACATATTTTAATTTCGGCTAAATCGAAAGCGGTCGGGTCGTTTTGGCTCTCTCTCTCTCTCTCTCTCTCTCGCTGTTTTGACATTGTTTCATCATAAGAAACATCTAAATTTTGGAAAAAGATCAAGAATAAAAGTTTTCAATTCGAAAAAAAGATGGAAAGGAAAGTCTTACCACGATTAGTCTTGCGGCAAAAAACGCTAAATTTGCCATACTTTTTTTACGAAAAAAAAAAAATCGGAGATCAAAAGTGTCGAAGTTTGAAAAATCCGTGTTTTTTCCAAAAAATTGTATCACAGGTGACGAAATATTTTCAAAATATTTATTTTCATAACTACATTTAAAAATAAAACATTTGAAGAAAAATATCTCATTTCGTCAATTTTTCCGATAGATGCGAGCATTGAAAAAAAAATCGTCGATTTTTGAAAAAAATTCACTATATCTCTGATTATGTAAAAAAAAATCGTAAAAAAATCATACAAGCATTTTTAAAAGAAAACAATAACGTATTTAAATTTCAGGCAAATTAAAAGGGGTCGGGTCTGAAAGTAGCCTCTCTCTTTCTCTCTCTGCCAATTCCCGCGGTATCAGTCCTCTTCTTTCCGGTCCAGAGGTCGCTTTCTCTCCCTCGCTCATCTTTCATCCCCCATCTTTTGCTCTTCTTCCGCTGCCACGCTGTCCTTTTTTCTCTCCAGAATTTACCAGCTGTTCTATCGCTATTGCTCGCTCGTTCCTTTGGCCAGCCCCGCACTCCATCGCTCTCACGGTCCTGGCTGCCTCGTTCGATCTCACTTGAGCCCACCCTTCCTCATCCCCAGAGCACCTCGCTCGCAAAACTTCTTTCCGCACCGGATGTTTCGCTCCTCATCCTCCGGTGCTTCGAAACGGAAGCTTCATACTCTTTCTCTCGCTTCCCCTTTCTTCGCTTGTTTTCGCTTCTCGGACTCTTCCGTCTCGTCTTTTTTTTTTTGCCCATCCCCTTCGCTGCCTCTTACCTGTATCTCTTTCTCGCGCTGCTCTATATACGCTGCATGTCCTCCAAGTTGGAAAGCTCAAAGAAGAAGACACCCCCCCCCCCCCCCTCCGCCCACGGTCAAAATTACGTTTACCCGCTCCACCCGAAGAGACACTCCGTCTCGCAACTTCCCCTTGCGTCGCTCTTTTCGCCTGTAACAATTACCGAGAAACGGACACTGTGCCGCCTTGCGGAACTTCCGGGAGCCGCTTGGCGCAAGGGACGAAAATTAATTGAGTACGATTGTTCATTGTCAAGCTCCGCGTGTACGGACGGCGACCAACTTTCATTTCCTTGCCGATATTTTTCCGCAGCAGGGGTGGTTATGCAACGTGCGCTTTTGAGTGGGATTTTTTTCACGTTGATGCTTGACCATATGGCAGGTTGGAGAATTTTGGGCTTGGAGAACGGACTTCCGGTGCTGATCACGAGAACGCCAGGAAAAAGATTTGCAAGAATTGACTTAACGGGGAAGATACCTTTGGACGAGAAAAAATTGCCTATTTTCATGATTTGTTTTTTAAAGGACAGATTTGTTCACTCTTTTTCATTATTGGGGTACGTTTGTGGAAAAATTAATGTTTGAAAATGGCGGAGGGTCTTGTAAACGGCTTGCGGCGGATGTTGGCGGTCGGCGTGACGTGTAACGTCGGCGAGATTGAGCAGAAAAAAAACCAATGAAGATTTTTCTTTCATCGACAGTCATACGCAGAATATGAACCAAGAAAAAGCGAGAAATGTTGAAAATTGATGAAATTGTACGGTTTGAAAGAAAAAGATTGAATTTTCCGAAAAAAATTGGCTCCATTTGGCAGAGAATTTTGATTTTTTCCAAAAACATTTAGGGTCATGTTTTAGGCAATAAAGTTCGAAAGATTTATACCAAATTTTATCAGGATCGGTCGATTAGTTATTGAGCTAAACTTTAGCAGCTTTGGCTGCTGTCATTTTTAAGGCCTAGGCCACTCTAGAGGCCGAAAAAATAGGCTTTTTGGGGATTTTTTTCTTCAGAAAAACTACAAGATAAATCGAGATTACAAAAGAGGGTGTTTATTATAAATATCAGTGACTGTATACAATAATTTTTTCGAAGCGATTAATTTCAAAATGGCGGCGGTGCAGCGTTTTTGCGATGACGTCTCCGTTTTTCCAGGGTCCACGGCCGGACAGACAGCTCCCGTAATTTTCAAATTATAATGAGCCAATGAATTTTCTTCGATTATATATAATGACTGCTACAGAAGTACGTAGGATTTTTTCGATATATTGATTTTTGGCCAAATGGAGCACTTCTAAAGTGGAAGGTGAAAAATTTGCCTAAAAAATCGTCAGATAATTGTTAATAAAAAATGAACTATGCAATATGAAAGAAAAATCCTACGTACTTCCATAGACAATGTATTTTTCAAGATATATTCAAGATTTCAAGTGAATCGGTTGAAAATTGTCTGAGTTATGTTTCCGGCCAAATGAAAAAATGCAGTTTTGAGATAAACGCGTTTGAAGTTTTGAGTAGCTCGCTGCGGAGCAGGCGGCCTTGTACTAAAATTCGAAACCCGAGTACTTAGAGATTTTTCCCGGCGATAATCTTTTGGGACATTATTTTGAGGTCCTAGGGGACCATTAAAAAAAATCGATTTTTTGAAAGTTCCAGAGTGGCCTAACCCCTTAATGAGTAATAAAACAAAAAATACCATGTAACAGCCAAAAGTAGTAACAGAACATACCCTAAGTCTCGAAAATAGTGAAGAAATCTTTCTTTAAAAAAAAATCATGACAATCAGCACATTTTTCCCTCGCCTAAAAGTAGCTTCCCCTTTAACGGGTCTCCATAAGCTTGGGGCAAAAAACACAGGTCCCTTTTCAATATTTTTTCTTATGATGGGAGTTTTGGGATGAGGAGGTTGGCGTTTTATACATAATCGATACATAGCCTTGCCAAGTTTGAGTTTTTTTTTTCATTCATAAATATTGATCAACAACGAAGGTATTATTATTTAAACAAATTGCCGTTGTTGCTGCATGTGACAATCAGTGTAGGTGATTCTAGCCACTAGGATGATCGGAAATGAAAATTAAAAAATGTGATTTTATTAAAATAATATAAATTCACATAACCCGATACTTTATTGAAATTTTGAAAATCACGATAATGAAAAACTGTTGGAAAAAAGTTCGATTTTCGAGCAAAAAAATGACTTTAATGATTTGTTGTGGACATATGGATAAACATATCAAGAAATTCGTCTGGACATACGACAGAAAATGTTATAAATTCTGCTCCATTTAAATTTGAAGTGAATCGGATGAATCGACTTAGCGATGAGATCCACAGAGTTTCATAAAACATACTTTCGAGAAAAAACGCAAAACAAAAAGGGGTAAACCGCCCCGCCGCGATAAATTTCAACAAAATTTATGCTACAGATTAAAGTTAAGACTTATGCAGACTCCTTGATTACTCGAGAGGCCAAAAAATAAGTGTAACGATAAGAATTTTTTGTACAAAAAAAAACATCGAAAATATATTTATCGAACTTATAGGTGTACCAAAATATTTATTAGATCGAAGAGTTAATCGGCCAAATGATTAATTACAAAAAAAATGTTTATTAAAATAAAGTGCATCATTTTCGGGAAATAATCCCCAAAATAATATATTTCCAAAATAATACTCTCCAAAATGAAATGACTTTCAATATGGGATATTTTTTCGACTCATCTTTTCGATTTTTCTACGCGTGCTTTACATTTGTCATATCTCTATTCTAGATTCCCAATCACCTGATGTGGCTCTGCTTCTTTTATCTGACATTTCACTCGTATCTGAATCTAATGGGGGAGCTCTTGCACTTTGCCGATCGAAATTTCTACCAAGACTGGTGGAATGCGAACAACATCGATACGTTCTGGAGAACATGGAACACACCTGTTCATCGATGGGCAGTCAGGTAATACGAAAAGGAGAAAATCATATACATATATATATTTACATATGTGTATACAGACTTTGGGCCTTAGGCCACTCTAGAGGCCGAAAAAACAGCCTTCTTGGGGATTTTTTTTCTCAGAAAAACTACAATATAAATCGAGATTACAAAAAAGGGTGTTTATCATACATATCAGTGACTGGGTACAATAATTTTTTTTGAAGCGATTAGTTTCAAAATGGCGGCTGTGCAGCGATTATCTCAAAACTGCATTTTTTAAGTTGGCCGGAAAAATAAGTCAGACAATTTTCAACCGATTCACTTGAAATGTTGAATATATCTTGAAAAATACATTGTCTATGGAAGTACGTAGGATTTTTTTGTTATATAGCATAGTTCATTTGTTATTAAAAATTATCGGACGATTTTTTAGGCAAATTTTTTGAAAGTGAAAAATGTCGTCAGATAATTGTTAATAACAAATGAAATATGCAATTTAAAAAAACAAACCTACGTACTTCCATAGCAGAGTTGGGCGTAATTCTATTTATAAATACGAATACGAATTTATTCACATCGTGATTTTCATGTGAATATAAATACAAATTTATTCATACTTCACTTTTTGTATTCACATGCATGCATACAAATACAATTGTATTCACAAATATTCTGAACATACAAATGAATTCACAGAAAAAATTGTGGATATTCACAAAAATGTGAATATTTACAAAAAATCCTGTAAATAAAAAAAAAATCACATTAAAATCTGTGAATGCACATCTGTATTCACAGAAAATTGTAGATACAAAAAAATTCACAAAATAAGATGTGAATTTTGTCGTATTTAAGACAAATGCAAATCAAATTCACAATGATTAGATTAAAATTTACACCAAAAGTGAGTTCTCACGTATTTTGAGAGAAGACATTGCGTCGAGGCAAAGAAATTTTTGCAAAAAAAGTTGTGAGTTTCAAATATTACATTGTAAATATGAAAAAATTCGCAACATAAGTTGTCAATTTCCTCAAGTTGAATAAGCCTAACCCCTTAACCAAATTTATCACGCACCCCGTACAATCGTATAACCTTAAAATATAAATGTAAATACGAAATAAAAATAAATGTTCAAAAAAATAAAATAAAAAACACAAGCAAGATTAGATAAGCAAAGTGCAGGTAGGGAGTGATGAGAAAGGGTCCGAATTGATAAGACGAAGGGGAAATTGATTTTTAAGGCGAGATATACATTTACAATGATCCAAAAACCGATTCCTTTTTTTTTTTCTTTAAACGATAGAACGATATATGTAGAATTTTTCCCCAAACTTTCTACTTGACGAAAATTATTTTTGAAAAGTTGGAAAAAAATTCAGTAATACACCAGCTACAAAACAAGCTACCTTAAATTCAGTAATACACCAGCTACAAAATGACCCTCGGATATAAAGTTTTATCAAAAAATAAAAAAATGGCAGATGAAAAACGAAAAAAGTAAAAAAAAACGCGTTTTTTCGCAGTTTTTCGCAAAGAAAAGAGTAACAATCAAAATTTTAAAACCATCGAGGGTCATCTTGTTGCGAATCGTGTTTACAAAATGTCGTTCAAATTTCAGAATCGGTTTATTAGTTTGTTTGGGTTACGATGGAGCTAGATTTTGAAAACGTTGCTTCGAGAAAAACGCGTTTGAAGTTTATACTATGAAAAACTCTTACCTAAACTCAATCGGCAATTCCCGCACCGTACAAAATCCCGTCTGATTGCTCATCATCGTCGATTTCGTCAAATTTCCTTGCTTTCGATTTTTTGAAATTTTCAAAGTGGACTGACCCCTTGATCACTTGGGATCAAACGCTGCGGAGGTTCCTCATATGCATGTGCACATACCGGGTGTCCCGTTCATTTCATTACACACTTTCCCATTTTTCAAATCTTGAAAACGCAATTTCTCGAACGTCCCCGCAAAGTGCAAGAATTCGTTAGTAACGTTTCCTTTCAGTGGTGAAAATATGTTTTCTTCAATTTCTCCTTGGCCTCACTTTCGTACATATAAAAGACGGCGCGGGTGTGTACGCGTTTTTTCTTCCGCCACTTCGTCGCTCTTACCATTTATTTTTTTCCACTTAGCCGCGAAAACCCATTCAAAATGCGTCTTCCCAGTTCCTTTTTCTACTTCTCCTTCTTCAACAAATTTTTTTCCCCATACACAGAGCTTTTCCGATTTCACTCATTCCTTCGGAGGATTCCGGCGGTGACGATTCCAGCACCTGAACCGCGGTATTTTGTTTTCTCTCTCCTCGTAAATACGCATCGTGCTTCCCTCACGTTTTCTCGCATTCAAGCTGCTTTATATACAGGGTGAGGCACATAAAGTGTTACAGAGCAATGGCACTCAAACTATTGATTATATCCAAAAATATGTCCGACAAAAGTTTCAGTGTTCGAGACGGCCGTCATACTGGACCGCCCTATTTGTTTTTATCGGTGGTGACGCTGAAGGTCAAGGTTAACTCCACTTTTTTAAATGGAATTGTAGCATTTTTTTCAACCATCTTCTGGCGCACCTCAAGCCGCATAAAAAACATCAGGGGGTTAGTCGTTCAAGGTCATTCAAGGTCACCTATTAAAATGAAATACAAATCTAAATATCTTGGATCACCGGCAAAAATTTGGTAGTGATCCGAGATATTTAGATTCATATCATCGATACTGACCTTGAATGACCTTGAAGGTCTTGCAGCTTGAGCTGCACCACGAGATGGTTGAAAAAGAATGTACCATTCCATTTAACAAAAAGTGGAGTTGACTTTGACGTAGCTTCTGCGCCTCCACCGATAAAAAAAAAACAGGGTGGTCCAGTATGCCTTCTGGAACACGGAAACTTTTGTCCGAAACATTTTTGGATATGATCAATAGTTTGAGTGCTATTGGTCTGTATCACTCTGTACTACCAAATATTTCGTAGTGATCCGAGATTTTTAGATTTGCATTTCATTTTAATAGGTGACCTTGAATGACCTTGAACGACTTTGATCCCCTAATGTTTTTTTGTGCGTATATATATATATATATATATATATATATATATATATATATATAAATCTTGAGAGCCAGGATACTCCTTAAGAGCAGTGTCATGTGGAAACAGACGAACAAGAACAGAATTAGTAGGATGGCGAAGCCGAAGGAGAGAGAAAGAAAAGGATGGACCTGGAGAACGCTCTTCTTCTGAATAGCTCGCTTCGCATAGAAAGTCTCTTATTATGCCTAGATGAGAAGGTGTGGGCGGGAGAGCCATAGTGTGGAAAAAGGAAGAACGAGAGAGAGAGAGAGAGAGAGAGAGAGAGAGAGAGAGAGAGAGAGAGAGAGAGAGAGAATAGCAGAGCGGTGGAAAAGAAGTGTTTCTTGGTGGTGAGCGTATCTTGATTCACGAAAACCTTTGATCGCGCCCGATCCTTCCTCCTTTCTCTCCCCCCCCCCCCCCCCCTCTCCCCCTCTCTCTTTCCCATTACGTCTTCACCCTCTTTTCCGTTTTTGGGCTCTTTCTATATCCCTTTCTCTCCTCCGCCCTCCCTTTCCCGCCACTTCTCATCGTTCCTCGCCCGCCCCCCCCCCCCTCTCGTCTTCTATCTCCTTGTCTTCATTCTCATTTCATAATCTCTTTCTTACCAATTCCCCACGGGTAGATACCACCACGTTTGCGTTCTCGCGCCAGCCCAAACTTCGTTTGCGAGTGCCCGCTTTAAGGGGATTTAATTACATTTTTCCGCGGGAGTCGCCACCAACTCTCGAGTGCAGGAAGCTTACAATGACACGGTGTTGCCACCCTCTCAGCAGCAGCAGCAGCAGCACCAATGTTACCCATGAATGGGTGAGCGAGAGCATACAGTTGAAAACCCGGTGAAAAGGAAAACTACGGTACCATGAGCAACTCTACGGGGAATATACATGTATGGGCGAATCTTTGGAGAGCCGACAAACTTGCGGACCCCACCGTCTCGGTTGTCTTTAACGCTTGCGCATATGTGCAGATACGCCCGGGCGAAACGTTAATATTTATAGAATTCTTGACGCGATGATTAACGCGCTTACGGTGCACGGCCTTCTCGTTTTTTTTTGTTGCTTTTTAAACAAGCGCTTTTTGTAAATTGTTTCTTCGGGCGAGTCGTAGATTACGTGCAAATTCGAGAAACGTACAGTCACCCGTAGAAAAACTCCAGCTTCGACACATGTGGTTGATACGTCTTGCATTTTGGAGAACACTGACAAATTCAGACTAGTTTTTTCAATGGAAAGACTATTATTTAGACTAAACTGTTTTCAGAATTTTTCTTGAAGTAATTTACAACTATTTTTTCCGAACATTTTTAAACTATTTTTTAGAGGGTTTTAGGACTATTTTAAAAGTATTTTTACACTATTTTTAAACTATTAATTACACCATTTCAAATATTTTTTTAAGACCATTTGGAAAAAAATGTATAGCCCATGTGAAAATTTGTGTTTATACTATTTTTTAATGCCAGTTCACATTTTTTTGTAGGTATCATTTCTCGTCCCTTACATGCTTGGCGTTACGAGTCTCGAATGCTTAGCATTCTATCAGACGTATATTGCGGAATTTTTAGAACGAATGTACAATTCGTTTAGACAAAAAGTTAGTTTTAAACTCGGTTATGCGAATTGTGTACATAGAAGCATTTTTTTTCTGCAAATCAACACTTGGGAAAATATGTAGTGCGTAAAGCCAGCGCCGGGGTCCGCAATAACCCATTTGTAAATCCAGGACCACTATTGGAAGTCTACCACACGATAGAGCGTCAAATATCCAATGCGTCATTGTATTTCGTCGTTGCGCCATCATAGCTCGTAGAATATTCAGAACTGAATGGAATTCTATTATCAACTTGAATTGCAACTAATACCAATGACTGGCTCGATAGAAACTAGCTCCAGCCAGGAACGGCGATTAAACGAGAATTTCAATACTGGAATGTAGAACACTTGTTAAAGCTGCATCGAATTTAATGAGGGTCGAAAAAAGTCGTAACCTATCGGTGCAATCAATCACTTCAGAATTTTCACTTAAGAGACTATCATTTGAATTTAAGATTAAACCTATAATTTGATTTAGCAATATTTTCTCGTAACAGGGCTCCACAGGATAGATAAAACACCAAATTCTGAAGAGAAAAGTTCTCGGACATTTTTCTCTCCGATTAACGGTTTCTCAGTAATAGCTGAATTAGTGACGGCCAATGCGGTGCGGCGGTAAGACGGAAAGTGCTCTGAGTAGCGGCGAGGCGCGCGCTCGCCCCGCCCCCCATAAAGCCGCGTAGTGGGGAGTTGACGGGATTGGCTATCACGAATTTGAAAATATCTCCGCAACCGTGCATCCCACAGAAGTATGGATAAGGACTTTTCTCTTCACAATTGTGTATTCTACCTTCTCTACCAGTTCATTTTTTTCTTCCGTGCCCAATTGCTCTCTCGTACTCGCAATGAGCGGTGAATCAATCGCTGATATCCTCGACGGAAATACATCACTGCATCCGCTATAAAAACTCACTAATAAAACGAGACGGTTACTCTCAGTGGCCTGGATCTGCGAACGGATAAATTCTACATCCAAAAATACTTTGCAGATAATTAACCTAAAAGGTTGAACAAATATATTCCTCTCGCAATGAACGAAAGGGCCGTCGTCAAATAAACTGAGAAATGATCTCGACGATGGCTGTCGTCAGTCCAAGAGTAGACTTCCAAACGTTTCACGCTCCATCTTGTTTTATCTTTCACCAGCTTGTAGCTATATTTCCTTATGAATATTGCTCACAGTGGCCCTCGTGATGTATACTCAGCCATCAGCACAGTCAATGGCCCACTTCGGCAAACGTTCCCGTCGAATCGCTAGTGGCCAAGAATCGCTGATTTGCCCACGACTGTACGGCAAATCGGCCGCTCGCACTATCGCGTTGCCACGGATTTTGCCAACGCTCTTTCTCATTTTCTGTACATTTCGCGGCACCGACTCTTTATCACTCTCGTCCCTCGCCAAAATCCTCTCTCTAGCCCGGAAACGGAAGAGCCCCGTGGCCCCTGCAACTGGCATCGAGCCATGTTGCTGTGAAAGTGACGACTCCTCGCCTAGGATGAAAATGAAAACGGATAACGAGAGATGCGAAAGATATATATATGTGTGTGTGTGTGTGTGCGTACGTGTGTGTGGGTGGGTGTGTGTGCGTGGGAGAGAGTATGCGTGTTGGGTGTGTGTTGGCGGCCATAGAGAGCGGTAGAGAAAAGAGGGAAGGAGAGAAAGAGGTTGGGAAATGCAGAAATGGAAACGAGGTGCGAAAGCCAGGCTATCCGAATCGGTCGACTCTCTCTCTCTCTCTCTTTTAACACGACTTGATTATATACGTATGGGTGTACTAGCACGTTAGCGAGTAGTAGAGCGTTCTTTTCAGCCTTCCGTAATGGGAAAAAGGCGATACGCATCACAGTGTCGCACTTAGAGCTGTTTATCCCTCGTGGCTCTTATAATGTAGGACGAAAAGTATGATATATGGGTATATGGAGAGCTGGCGAACGAATCCGGCCTTGTCCATGAGTTACTTTTTTACAGGAGATGTCAAAAACCAAAATAAGTATAATAATAAGGCTCTATCAAAATGGAAGCCTGGACCTGGCTTTAGTTTAATAAAAACACTATCTACCATTTGTTCATTTTTATTTTTATTCTGGACAAGTCCGCTTTCCGGTTATAAAATAAAACAGATTTTTTAAATTGAGTCCTGTTGATTTTCTTTAACAAATTCAATTTATTTCAAAACAGACGAAATCGACAATTGCGAAATTGACCGCGAATGAATTCGTTAGCGATATCGTTTATCAATCTTCTGAACGTGACCAACTGACTGAATTCCAATGGCTGGTTCGATGAAAACTGGTCCCAGACAGGAACAGTAATTAAACGGGAATTTTGATACTCAAATGTAAAGCAATTGTTAAAGCTGTATCGAATTTCATGAAAGCATTTTTTGGAAGTAACCAAACAGCGCAATTAATCACTTCAGAATCATTACTTGGGAGATTATCATTTGAATATACAATTAAAATTGCAATTTGATTTGGCTATGTTCTTCCGCACCAGGTCACCACAGGGTAGATCAAACAGAGAATTCTGAAGAGAAAAGTTCTCATACATTTTGCCCTCTGATTAATCGTTCCTCAGTAATAGCCGAATTAGTGATGGCCAATGAGGCGCGTTGCTGAGACGGAACGTGCTCAGAGGGGCGGTGAGCGCGTGAGGCGCGCGCATACCCCCTCTCAAAAAGCCGCGTAGTGGGGAGTTGAACGGATTAGCTATCATGAATTTGTAAATATCTGTATCGGAAATACGTGTGTGTATACAGGGTGTTAGGAAGGTCAATGCAAAGCCTTAAGGGGGTGATAGGTCACCTCGTTAGGAACATGTCTAACTTTGGTTACCTCAGTCCAACGTCTAAGGATTTCGAGTTATCATAGTATGTATGATATTTGGAAGATTTCCGAAAATTAGGTAGTAACTCGTTTACCTCTTATGTTAATACTGTTTTTTTTTAAACAGCATTAACATAAGAGGTATTTTTATTTTTTGACAAGTTCTTAATTATTCAACAAGTTTTGTTGAGTAATTACTTTACACAGCATGGTGTTCTAACCTAAAAATTGTGAATTTTATTAAAAAAAGAGTTTCTACAAACGTTGTAAGTTTTGGCCTGACAACTTTTTTTGTGACAACAAACAGGAGTGTTCTTATTTTTAAACAATCATGTCGACCATCTTAACGTCGGCATTTTGAATTTTGAAACAAAATAGATTTTTTTATGATCCTCTTTGAACCGTAAATGTTTTTCTATACTCAATACTTGATCGGAGCAGTATTTTTCGAAATAAATCAGGTGTAAGATTAAAATGGGACTCCCGGTGTATATATATATAATATAAAATTAATATTTATGTATAGGCGTGTGTGCGTAGGTATTTTTTAGGCAATATCAGAATTTCTTCGCCCTCACTCCCAAAATATGATTAAAGTTCGCACAGAACAAAGTGTAATTAACCCGCCGATTGTTAACACGTGCCACCAAACGATTCATTTTTTTTCCGGTCTAGAAACGTTTGTTCTTCTATGAATTTTTTCAAAACTTTTTTCTGTAGGCAAACATATATTTAAAAAATAATATTCATACATATTGATGAAGCTTAAAACTTTTATCAAATATACAAAGATTCATTGATTCATTATACGATACCCTTTGTCCGTAATTTGTACACTTTTTTTTATATTTCAGGCACCTTTACGTACCGATCGTTGAAATGGGCTATGGTAAACATACAGCGAGTGTGACAGTATTCTTCATTAGCGCATTCTTCCACGAATACATTGTGAGCGTGCCGTTAAAAACATTCAAGGTCTGGGCATTTTGCGGTATGATGGGTCAGGTAAGTCGAGGATTTTATGCACATCGAAACTCTATTTTTATTTTTCATTATCTCCTGCCCAACACAGATCGAGAAAATACAATTCGAGAGTCCAATTAGCCATGGACAATGTGTTCTTTTTTTTCTCCGGCCGTTTCGAGATCCTTCCTCCCTAAAAATTGACCGGTCAATTTAATTTTCGCAAAGATATAATTTTTACGGAAATTAGCCCCCGTCATACTTTGAATAAATTCCTCATTCTACTCAATTAATTCTGTATGAATTAAAATTAAATAAATAGATAAGTTAATTTCACTAATTAATTGCATCAAATCAATATAATTGATTCATTAATTTAAATTGTGTCAACTAATAAATGAATTCAAGATATTTCAATTAATTGCAACCATTTCAATTCATTAAATTAATCAATGAGGTAATTCAAGTTGATCAATTCATATTAATCGATTCGAATTAATTGGACGAGTTTATTGATTCAACTAAATACTATGACCTCATTGATTCAAATAACTGATTAAAAAAGATAAACTCAAATTGAATCAATAGATTACTTAATTCCACTGATTAATCAATTGAAATCGAACGAATTGATTTATTAATTTAAATTGGCTAAATTGAATAATTCAAGTTGATCCAATTGACTGGATTCGTTTTTATGAATTTAATTAATTAGTGAGGTCATTTAAATTGATCAATCAATTGGACGAATTTATTGATTCAACTAAATTCTAATTAAATATAATCTAATTATTTAATCTAATAATTGATTAATTAATTTGAATTTATCTTTGGGATTAATGTTAGACCCGTTTTCCCTTACATGATGAACGTTTCTTTTTTTTTTTATGCTACGTTGACAGATTCCACTTTCCGTAATCAGCAAAATGGTGGAGCGTAACTTTGGTTCACGATGGGGCAATATCGTCGTATGGTCTAGTCTGATTATCGGTCAACCCCTCTGTATAATGGTTTACTACCACGACTACGTGGTCACTCACTTCGGCGAGACCCTCCTCAAGGATCACTCGATCATATAACTTGCTCGAATCGTTTAACCAGAATCGATCGTAATCACGAACGACCAGCGCTCCGAATCGCGTGATAAAAAAACACACACACAAGCGTTCTAATTCGCAGCGATTTTATGAAGAATCGTATTCGATTGGTAAATCGACAAAAGGGAAATGTAGGATATATTTTAAGGTACTCACGAGAAACCATTGCCAAAATTGTTGTCTTCTGCTTCTCGTGCCAATGATACGACTCGAAAATTGATACCGACCGAAATGGCACCGAGATAAATGACTCGTTTGAATCAATTAAATGCAATTATATATGTGTTCACTTCAACCAAAATATTTATTAGACTTGGAAAAATGGGGTGTAGTTCCGAAAAGCCCATACCGCCGATTAATTTGGAATTTCGTGTGCCCGTGTATTTTGACACGCTGATCACGAATATGATAGTGAAGATACCGGCAAATTTGATTTTTCAGGTCAAAACTCACAAAAAGTGATTTTTTTTAAAGGTTTTCTTTTTTCTTTTTATAAATGTGGATCTTAGAGCAAAATGTTTCCGACAAAAGTTGTAGCCTATGAAAAGATTGATCTTTTGTGTTCTATACAGTTTTTGCCTAAAACCATTCTGTTGCGAGAAAAATGGGATAATACTCCAGCAAGTACATTTTGCTAAACTCCATTAGTTTCGATATTATCTACTTACGGACTTTGCCGCGGCAAGGTTGGAGTTTAGTCTTTGAGTGCATGTTTATTTTTTGCTTTTATTTTATTGTATTTTATTTTTCGCTTTTTTGGGTTTGTTTGGATTTAAAGACTAAACTGCACCTCAAAGAATAGACTCCAAACTGCCCGCAGTAAAGGGCGTAAATAGGTAACATCGAAACTAATGGAGTTTAGCAAAATGTACTTATTGGAGCATTTTCCCATTTTTCTCGAAACAGAATGGTTTTAGACAAAACTTGTATAGAACATAAAAGATCAATATTTCCATAGGCTACAACCTTTGTAGAAAACATTTTTCTTTAAGATCATTATTTATTAAAATAAAGTAGAAAAACTTTTGGAAAATCAGTTTTTGTGAGTTTTGACCTTGAAAATCAAATTGGCGGGAATTTTCATTATCATATTCGTGACCAGTGAGTCAACATACATGGGTACACAAAATTCCAAATTAATCGGCGGTATGCATTTTTCGGAACTTTATCCGACAAATGGTTCTCATTGAAGTATGCCAAAGTGGACAAATCAACTTTTTCTTGAGTGCCAACTTTGGGGAAATCATTTATTCAAGTTAAACAAATATTTTAGGAGAGTATTCATTTATTATCAAATTGATATTTAGTAGGCAGAATCTGAGTCTGTTGCGCGTCACATTCTCAGGTGCATTGTCGTGTTGAGTGCAGATCGTAGAATGGACAACCTCAAAACCTGAACTTCACGATGTTTGTTCATAAAAATCTAGTTACTGATTTTCATTTCAAGTTATTCCAAATCCGCCATTTTATGTTCAGGTCCTCGATTTCATGACCAATTACCAAAATAAAAAATATTTGTTGACAGCATGAATAAGGTGGTAAAAAAAATGGTCAAAAAAATAGTAGTGTCGACACTACTATTTTTTGACCATTTTTTTCACCTTATTCATGCTGTCAACAAATATTTTTCATTTTGGTAATTGGTCATGAAATCGTAGGTTCGAAGATGAAAAATGTATGTTCGAACATACATTTTTGCAGTAGACGTGGTATCCTTTTATGGAGTGTCAAAATATTTGATTAAGTTGAATACATAATCGCATTTCTATTCATGAAAAGATTACTGACATTAAAAACAGCCAATTTTGCAATTAAACGAATTAATTACAAATACAAAAAAATAATAATGCAAGAAAATAATGGCCGTGCAAGGATCAGAGACCTGGGATAAAACAAACTCCATTCACTTCATCTGAATTCCTTCAATCCTGTTCAATTTTTTTAACAATTTGTTTCTTACGACTAATAATTACGAATCCTACCCATAAAAATATATCGAAGGTCCAAAGTCGAGGACATTTTTCTTTTATCCATTTTTCGTGAGAATCATCATTTGTGGAAAATAATAAGTTCCATTTTCTAAACGTGTTTTTCCTCAAGACGTGGACTTGTTACTCGACAATTATTTCATACTGCCCAGAAACACGACATTTGATAAATGTTAAAAACCGGTTAAGCATTTCTGCGCAAATCAACGTTCGCTCGAGTTACCTCCAAACTCACGCGCACCCTGGTGCCCTTGATCGAGAAGAAAAAAACTTTATCACAGATTTTTTTGCGCTTTTTTTAAAATATATTTAAATGATGGGGATGAAATCAGTAACGTCAAGGAGGTCATCCCATGTGACAGCTATTTTTTTTCTGAACCGTTAAATCAGACTATCTTTGAATTTTCACCGCACATTTATTAACATGTTTACAGTCCCTCAGAATTTTTACATGACTTTACACCCTTCGGAAAACACTCATGTGTAAAAAAAGTTGATTGACGGCTGCCATGATTCCGAAGGCTTTGCTCATTCGAAATAGAAAAATCAAACGGCATTTTGATTTGTAGACCTGAGGCTATCGCCGGAACTAGAGTGAAGTGAAAATATCGAAAATTGAATTTTTGGCGTGGTTTCAAAAGTTAAGTTCTAAGTTTCGTCATTTTTTTCGACTTTTTCAGCTCAAGGGGTCTTCTCTCTTTATACGCTAAAAAAGGCTATTTTCACGATTTTTATAAATAAGCAGTTATCAGAAATATTCTAGTTCGGATGAGAACTATATGTGTTGACTATGCCATCAAAATTTGAGCGAAATCCGATCAATAGTTTTTGAAATATCGAAGCCAATTTGAAAAATACAATTTTGAGAAAAACGCGTTTAAAAGTTCAAGTTCGCATGAATTTTCATCGCAAAAGAATGATCATCGGAACATAGACATAGGAATAATGGCCCTTTTTCAGTTCAGAAAAAGATGAATGAACGTATTTTATAAGTAATTGTAAAAAGGTCTTCTTCATCGATGCATTATGCGAAATCTACGAGAGAGAAATATTTTTGTATCCATTTTTTACCAGCCTATGTATATATAGACGTATGACATGTGACAATGTGTTAGATTTAATTTAAACGGGGAGTGGGTATGATTGTTAACGCGTTTACGATTAGTTTTAAAAAGCATATAATAATATTGTATAAACTTATTAAAGTAATCGTAGGCTCGATTACTAAATTGCGGTATGATAAAATTTTACCGGTGAGCGGTGGTAGGTGAAATTCGAATTTGCATCGAAGTTCATATTTGAAAATGGAATTATAAGATATCAGGAAAAATGTAAAAATGATTTTTATGCGGATAGGCTATTGAAATAAAAATAAGGAATTAAAAAGAGGGATGATAGTTAAGCCCCCGATTGATTCGTTTTTTTTTTTGTTGACAGCGATCATTGTATAATTTGGACCATTCGTCTACTGCACATTTGAAATACAATTCCACGGCTAACTTTTAAAATCGATTTTTATTAAAAAATATTTTTTCGTGCATTTTTCGTACTTGCGATTGACACAATGAGGAACTGCTCGTTTACAAATTGAAACATGTAATAAAAAAAAAATACATTTGTCTCTCTGGTACGAAAGGACTGTTTTGTATACTCTTTTGTTGTCCGGGGGCTTTCGAGCCTTCATAAGAGTCCTGAAAGCTCCGTTGCTATCGATTGAACGACATATGTCTTACGCTTGGCGATACATTTATTTCTCCCACCCAACTTTTCAGATTTCCGATGATTCGTTAGGGCGGTGGGTAAGTAAAGTTGCACGTTTTTTTAAAATGAAAATTCTGTTAACAAAGTATGAAAAATGTAGAAAGTGGTGAGTATTAATGTTTTTAAAAATCATTATTATTATATGTTGGTAGAAAAAAAAGATTCAACCTTCCATAGATTAAAAATCGCTTTTGGATTATTTGTATCGATATTTGGGTACCAAAAAAATCCTCACAGAAGAAATGCTCGATGGTTATAACTAAGTAAGTTATTGTACATTGACCATTGACTGGACAACGGTATAAGCATTCAAATTGTTAGTGAAAAAAAAAAGAAGAAAGACGAGTTAACAACAACAAAAGAAGGAAGTGTGTAAAAACCCGCAAATGTGTACTTGAAAATGAAAAACTGTACTACGACATTCCCGAGTAGAAATTGTGCTAGCCGGAAAATTTGTTAAAAAACAAAATTGAAGCTTAGGCTTCCCCTTTTATGGACACCCCTTTTATCCCCACTCAAAATGGAACAAAAAGGCGACGAAAAATGGTCGTTTGCAAAACCGGATGATAATTGTAAAAAAAATCGTAACATTTTTTTAAAAAAGCCAAAATGAAGGTAACTTCCTCCTCTTTAGAATACCGTTTATTAAATTGGGCTAGGTCAACTACCGGCGAAATGGCATAGAAAACCGTTCCGGCACTCTTTTAAACTTTTATCCCGAAACTTTTCGCCGATAGTGTATATATATATATATATATATATATATATATATATATATATATATATATATATATAGATAGTTGTATATAATAATGCTATATATATATGTATATATATATATATATGTATATATATATATATATATATATATATATATATATATATATATGTATATATATATATATATATATATATATATATATATATATATACATATATATATAGCATTATTATATACAACATTATTATTATTCAGAAAAATCGTTAAAAAAATTGAATTAGTTTCCCATTGCCATCGACACAACGACGTTTATCATTCTGCAGCACCACAGTTCAATTTTTCAAGACAATAAAAATATTCAATGCACGTATGGTACAATGTTTTTCTCGATCGGTTATAACAATGGAAATTTGTCCTTATTCGTATATCCGTGTGTATGGGAGCTAACGACAGTCGGATCGTACCGGCGGTTCGCCTGACGCATGCTCGATTCGCTATAGCAGAGGGGATGAATCCTGACGGAGGGGGTGAAAAAGGAAGGGCGAAGGGGGAGGAAGAGAGAGAGATAGAGAGAGAGAGAGAGAGAGAAAAGTGATAGCAAGAGCGCAACACGATGCTCTCTATAAGGGAGGGTGCGTCGCGACGCCGCTGCAGTTAGGGCCGCGACGCCCACGGACGTACCTCGTGGACACACGCGGCTCTTATCATCTCGCGAAATTCAACACGAGGTTTATTTTCACCGTGGAATTTTCAATGAAAAAAATGTTACGATGTAATCGCGAGAACTCTCCCTCTCGTAATTGTCCAACGAAATTATGTGCTCTGTGTGCTCCCTTTCGTCATCTTCATCCAAAAGTATTTGATGACTTCGTCGAGACAGCGTTCGATGGAATTTCAAGCCGAAAGGAAGAATTTCGTTGCGTCGAAAGTGTGCGAAAATTCGAAAATTTCGAGGGGAACAAGAATCGTTACCGTCGCTTGTGTTAGCTGCGCCAAAACTTCCAGGTAGGATTTTGTGACAATTTTAGTGACTTCGGAATTAATGGAAAACTATTCGATCGTCGATACAAAGTAAATACATAGTCGTTGTACTGTTGATTTTTTATGAAAATCTATTTTGTAGGCTTTTTTCTCTCTCTGTTTAAGGTACGAATTTTTTTCATTTGCTTGCTTTTTCGGTTTTTTGTTCCGAATAGCGAGAAAATTACGATTTTAGGTTTTTTTAATATCGGGGTATTTTTTTTCATCTTTACATATATTTCTAATCTCAAGGGTGACATTTGTTAGTTAATATTTACAGTGAAAACGATAATTTTTTGGTATTCTTTTCATTTGCCTCCTTTTTCGATTTTTCAACCAAAGAGCGAGAAAAATACTTGAATTTGTCTTACGTTTTTGAGCTTTTTTAATATCGGACTTATTTTTTCATTTTTACAGTTACTTTCAATCCGAAGAGTGACGTTTATTTAAATTTGGAAAGTGAAAGCGATCGCGTACATTTTCGTATATTTTTTTCTTCAATTTTTTATGATTAAAAATAGCTCCAATAAATAAATCCAACAACTTCAAAAAATAAATTTGAAAATGCAATTATGACAATCGAAATCTTTATACCGGAAATTTTTTGTCGATATCACGTGAATGCCTCATGTTTCGCAATACTCGTCGAATCTTCCCGACGGAACGAAAACGTCATACACATTCGTCAAAAAAAAAAATCAAAAATCAAAAATCCATTTTATTATAGTGCGATGTTGAAAAAATCCATCGAAACACCCTGTTTTCCCAAGGACACTCCGATGAATGATACTTCAGTGAAAAATTCACCCGAAAGCGAAATATCCAACTATTTCTTGACGCAAAGCCGAGTCCGATGCAGTCAAATTTTCGCATGTATTTTTCCACCGTTCGCGTGGCTTGGGCAACACTATCAAAATAACTTCATCAATCTTCGTTTGAGCTGTCACTCGTGGAACAAACATTCCCGTCTGACGCACGTCGAATGCTTTTGGACAGACGATATAAATTTTTTTTTTCACGTTACTCGTTCCCTTTTACTCGTTGAGCAGTGCAACTTCGTTTCGTCGACGATAAATAAATAAATAAAAAATCCTCGACAATTGATGACACACGGACATTTCACACAAGCGTTGAAATATTGTTCGCACGAATTTATCATCCCTTTTTTTTCGTGTTCGTGTGTACATAGTGGTTGAAGTACGTGTAGACACGAAGAGTGCAGGTATGAATATTACGAGAGGTGGAATGATTGACAGGCGTAGGGGTAGAACAACATACTCAACAGAATAAAGCACACAAGTTTGCCATCGTTGCAATTGAAGCAGCAAACGAATACTCGAAGCTTCATCGTGCAATTGTGTTGATAGAAAACTCTTACCGTTCGACCAAACGTTCGTATATCGTAGGCACACGCTGCATTGCTATTTGCTCGGGAAAATCACATTATTTTTCCTGCTTTCCACGGTCCTGGCATATTTTAATGTATGTCACGGATAAACTTCGACAATAAATTTTAAAATCAAATAATTGGTAGAACAGATCTTCGGGGTTCGAAGTTTTTTTCTATTAATATTTCCAAAACAATAAACAAAGTTATGTCCATTTTTTTCGGATGGGGTCTGAAAATTAAATTGTTTCTCATACGATTTTTATTGCAATTAATCCTTCCACTCCACATTCCCGCCACGAACCTCTGAATGCATGTGGGGTCGATCTGACCCCAGACGTTTTTCAGACCGTTGCATTTCGGTAAATATGCATTTTTTCGTTTCAGAGACGTTTTTTGTCGTCAATGTTTCCTTTTTCAGGGCACAATTTTTTAAAAGAAAAACAAACATTATGTGCCGGAACATTTGTTCAAAGTGGGAGATGCGTTGACAAATAAGTATATCATTGTACGAAAAAGAAAATGGGGTCAAAACGACCCAGTGTACAGTCGAAGGGTTATTTGTAAATAAAAGCAATTGGATGAAGAATGTTGTTGACTCAAGGCAAAAATAAGTAAAATAAAAAAATTGCAACAAATAGTTACGGAACAAAAAAAAACGTTCGCTCTTATGAACACGTACACTTTGGGTCAAAAGTGTTCGGACACTTCAGATAAATGCTATAATTGATAAAATTTCGATCACTTTCAATAATTGCAAAATAATATTAGAAAAATATAATTCATTATATTGAGCTATATAGTATCTTCGTAAAATAATAAATTAAATGAATTATAATATTCTAACATTATTTGGCAATTATCCAGTGATCGAAAGTTTTGCAATTATCTTGAAGTGTCCGAAAACTTTCAATCGGTAGTGTACCTTTTCCAAAAGCTTCTCGCTCGGTCGAAATTCCTGTTTTCAGAATCGTTTTTGCAGAAAAATATTTTCGGACTACCGGATTTCAAAACCTTTTTCGAAAATCACTGAAAATTAAGTAACGAGTCGTTCCTGTAAACATTAATTTCCGTTCGAAAAAATTACCAAATATGTTTGTCTGCTTTCAAATTAAATATTGATAATAATACTAAATATTTAATATAACATAAAAATGTTTTATTCCGAACGAAAAAAGCTCGCGAATCGAATTTAGTTTTCTGCGAAGCGAGCTTTTTTTCTGACTAATGCGGATTTGCGGGACGCTCAATTTCCCATGAGCCTGAGGCCAAAAAAAACGATGAAACGAAATCGAGATAGACATGTGTACTTGTTTTACAAGTATATGTACAGCAAGCTCGAACTTCGCGCAGTTTGGGGCTGCAAGGCATATTTGCTCGTGTGTCGTGTAACTAGTTTCCGGTCAAATCAAACACCGTTGAAACGATCGGGAGGGTTGCAAGAGGAGGAGGCTTGGTCACGGGGACAAACGATCGAGGACTGATGTATTTACTCTTGTCAGCGAGAACGCTTTCACAAAGCCAAATGGACACTATGACAATCGATTCGACCCGAACCGACGTGATATACATTCGGCTATGTCATACATTTTTAACGCTCCTTTCTTTCATTTATGCACTCTGGTATAGATTTTTACTGAAAACAAAAAAAAAAACTTTTTTTTAAATTTATTTTCGATACTGCACACTCGAAACCACTTGGCAGTGATTTTTTTTCCATTCACACGAAATTGAAACTAAAGTTCCATTTCGTTTTATTTCGACGTAAGTTTGAATTTTCATTCAAAGGGATTATTCATCTCGATTCAAAATATTTTATGACTAATCTATACATACAAAAGAACATGTCCTGACTGATTCATCAACGCCGATCCAAAACCACTAAAGCTAATTACATGAAATTTGGCCAGTAAGTTGCTTTTGTGACGTAAGTACCCACTAGGGAGGGATTTTTCGAAATTCAACTCTTAAGGGGAAAAAAGGGGTGGCAAAGTTTCTACGGAAATGTTAAAAAATATGGTCGGGTTTACTTAAAACTTAGTATTAAAGCTCTTCAACACAATTAATAAAACACTTATTCTAGCGATTTTCGAAATTCAACACCGAAACGAATGGCGGTTGCAAAGTTTGTATGGAAAGTTGAAAGAAATCTGGCCGGATTTACTTGAAATTTGGTATTCGTGCTTCTCGACACAATTAATGAAACACGTATTTCAGCGTTTTTAGAAATTCAACCCCTAAGGGAAGAAAGAGGGTGGGAAAGTTTGTATATAAAATATTTAAAAATCTGGTCAGAAGATTTACTTGAAATTTGGTGTTAAAGCTCTTCAACACAGTTAATAAAACACGTATTCTAGCGTTTTCCGAAATTCAACCCCTAAAAAAAAGGGGGTAGTAAAGTATGCATAGAAATTTCAAAAAATCTGGTCGGATTTACTTAAAATTTGGTATTCGTGCTTCTTGACACAATTAATGGAACGCGTATTTCAGCGTTTTTTTAGAAATTCAACCGCTAAGGGGAGAAAGAGGGTGGTAAAGTTTGTATATAAAATTGAAAAATCTGGTCAGAAGATTTACTTAAAACTTAGTGTTAAAGCTCTTTAACACAATTAATAAAACACTTATTTTAGCGTTTTTCGAAATTCAACCCCTAAACGAAGGGGGGTGGCAAAGTTTGTATGGGAATTAAAAAAAATCTTGTCGGATTTTATTGAAATTTGGTATTTGTGCTTCTTGACACAATTAATGAAACACGCATTGCTGCGTTTTTAGAAATTCAACCCCTAAGGGGAGAAAGAGGGTGGCAACGTCTGTACGTAAAGTAAAAAAATCTTCTCAGCAGATTTACTTGAAACTTAGTATTAAAGCTCTTCAACATAATTAATAAAACACGTATTTTAGCGTTTTCCGAAATTCATCCCCTAAATGAAAGGGGGTGGTAAAGTTTGTATGGAAAATTTAAAAAATCAGGTCAAATTTACTTGAAACTTTCTATTACTGCTCCTGGACACAATTAATTAAATTTCAGCATTTTTGGACATTCAATCCTTAAGGGGGAAGGGGGTAGCAAAGTTTGTATGATAATACAAATATCCATTCAGATTACTTATAACTCACATTTTATTAAGAAGCATTCAACACAAGAAAGCTAGTGCTGCATGAATCCAAGTTTCGTAATTTTTTTCGACTTTTTCAGCGTAAAAAGCTATAACAGATATCTGAAATATTCTGGTTCGGGTGAGAACTATAGATGTGCTGACTATACCATACAAATTGCCGCGTTCGAATAACACGCACACGTTTTTGCAATTTGTGCAAACAATTATTTTCGATTTTTTCAGACCTGTCACATGGGATGACCGCCTTAACAAATCGCGAGTCTTTAACAAGCCCGAAAACAAATGCCACTGAATATCCTATCTTCAATGGGCAGAAATAAATCGTCGTTGATGATAAAATTATTAAATGTCCTCTGACAGGACAAATTATAGTTTATAAAACTCGTTAATAAAAAAAATTGAACAGATTTTATAATGTTCAATGGATATTCATAGATTTTTATTTGAATCGGACTGATCAATTTAACGTTTCGTTGCGGTTTCAAAATTGGCTGAATTAATTTGACCCAATGCGAGAAGCCCGAAACTTGTGAAATGTAGGACCACGAGGGCTTAAACATAAATGTAAATGGAACTTTCTAATTCCAACTTGGGTATACATGTATATATATGAAGCTTATAAAAACTCCGCAGCGTAAGAATGAGGAGACGAACAGGAAGAAAAAGAACTTCAAACTTACGGTATACGTCCCAATTCAGTCACGATGACTCGACGATTATTATCGTACTATTAATAACGCCCAGCAAAAAACTTTTGAGTGTTCGTCGGTTACGTTGCAGTTTTTTTTATCATCACTGAATCAGGAATAAAGGTTGATAAATCGAGGGGAACATTTTTGCAACAATTTTCGCAGTATCATTTTTCTCATAAGAAATATTTAACTGCGATTATTTTTTACGTAAGTATGATTCGCATACTTGACCCAGGAACTCGGATCGTTATCGTCACTTCATGTACAATTTTTTTTGTACCGATATCCTCGTAGTCTTGGTCTTAACTGGTCTTATCACTTAACTGGAATTTTCTGTACTCATGTATTTTTACTCGCTAATCATTCAAGGTTTAAACTCACAAAAACTTGATTTTTAAAGGATTTTCTATTTTATTGTAATAAAAGTTGATCTTAGAGAAAAACATTTCCCATAAAAGTTGTAGCCTATGAAAAGCATGATCTTTTACGTTCACACAACAAACTCCAACTTCCCCGCGGTAAAGTGCGTAAGTAGATAATATCGGACCTAATGGAGTTTAGCAAAATGTACTTATTGTTAAATATCAATCTTATTCAGACCCCTTCAATATACCTTCTATCTATTGACGAATATTTTCTACGCTCTCTTGCCCGTCAATAAATATTTCCCCATCTAATTATCCGAAGGTGCAAAGTTTACTGCTATTTTTGTTATCGGTCAAATTTCGTTTTCATTTGCGCTTTGATCAGTCAATATTTCAGCACCCTTTCATGGCCGATATCAGAGGAGCCACTCGAATTTTCACCCTCGGTTCAAGCGTTTAAATTATTCGTGGGGTAGGTTGATGGGGAGAGAGGAGGGGCGGAAGCTCCAATGTCACTGTTCATAATACGTGCTTTGGCAAAAGGGAAGGGAAGCGGCCCGAGTGCGAGAGTTATTTAGCAAAATGCCGGAGCCTAGACGACTGCACGCGAGAAAGCATTCCGTTAGGGGTTGAGGTCAGCTGGTTTCCCAGTTTGACCATCCCCTCCTGTATGTGTATATATATATATGTGTGTGTGTGTGTGTGTGTGTGTGTGTGTGCATTATATATATATATATATATATATATATATATATAATATCGCTAGATATATGTCCCATCGTCTCTACTTGCGGTTAGATACCAACTTTCCGCTAACTCCCGAACCCTCCACCCTCGAAATGGACATACTATTTCCTGTTCACACCTACTCCGATCTATCTCATGACGCTATCGCAAATTCCTATCCCAATAGCATTGCAAATCGTTGGAAAAAAAAACGTTCCCCGGATATTTGGCAAATAATGACCTCTACAATTTTTCAAATAAACGATTTGCACAACAATTTTTATTAATCCCATAACGTATTGAGCTACTGAAGCTTATATTTGATTTCTATACAAAAACCAATGGTTTTTTTCGAAGTATTGTTTTTTGTTCTTATCATGATGAAAAAATGTACGTAACAAAATGTATGTATTAATTATTAAGGTGGAAAATGAGAAAATAGAGAAAAAAATTATTTTTTACTTACGAAATATCACTTTTATGTTCATTGCCTTCGTAATTTACGATCTGGAATGGTACACGAAAAAATCGGGCATTGGCCGGGGGAGTAAAACGTTGGTGGGTAGGTTTTCAATTGTTTTTCATCCAGTCGTTATAACGCGGGAAAAGGGAGAGTTGATTTGATTCGTTCAATGTTCACTTTTGATGAATAAGAAACGATTTAGTGTTTTATTTGGAGGATCCGAAATTTCTTTTGAGCTATTCGAGATTTTTTTTTGTTTCGTTGGAACTGGTAAGTTTTTTTTCCAAATATTCAACATTTTTATTTCAGGTATCTAATATCCTAATTTGCGCACGAATGGTTTTTCAAAAAATCAATATTTTAATTCGAGGTGCGTAGTATTATTAATGGTACACAAATGATTCGTACGAAATATGGCACGAATGTTTCTAAATTGGAATTTAAAAAGATTAAAAAAACATGTTTTCTAAGAGCAGTCGTTATTGTAATAGTACACAAAAGTTTCTGCAATGTAACAATAAACTGTCTCAAGATTGATCAGATTCGTTTTTAGTTTTATTTAAATTTTTAGTATGTTTAGTTTTATTCATTTTTTTTCCTCTTCCTAATGAATTAATATAATGTTAGATGTCCTTAGTGGAAAACTAAATTTTGCATTTGATCAAAGGGACTAGGCAGCGAAAATAGGCCGAAAATGGGATAAAATTCAAATGGCATTTGCGAAGAACCGAAACAACATATACACATTTTCTTTATTGCAACGTTTTTATTGGAGTTTTGGCTATTAAATCCAGTTGTTGAGGTTTAAAAAATATAAATATTTAAGGGAGATATGGGCGGATAAAGAAGACCACGCGTCTCATGCTCTGCTCCCTCATTGCCACGATTCCGAGTGGGCGGTTGAAGTTTTCGGCAATTCCGAAATGCCCCTCTCTTCAAGCGATGTTTCTCCACAGTCTGGACCTAACATTTTTGAAAAAACATAAAAATTTAAAAAATGGCGCCTAAAATTTAAAAAACCATCGAAAATCGAATTACATTTGTTGTAATAACAATAATAATAAATTGATTTTTTTACATAGACGTCGGTTCGTTTTGTGAAGAAAGTTGATATATTCATGAAAAAAAATCAAGGCGATATCTTCAAAACGTATTTAAGTTCTTGTGTAGCACAATGGCAGAAAAAATGCAACTTGGAAAAATGTCCCATTTGTTTTCCACGTATATTAACGTAATAGAAAAAAAATCTGGAAATAATGACATCACCAGGAGAGAAAATAATTATTTTCTGCCGCAATAAAACGCTTCTGCAACTGCATTCGGACAAATAACATTAATCACTTTTGTATCGTAAACTAAAAAAAAACAGGAACGATCGCGGCAGACTTTTTTCCTTGTCGTGAACAAGCCTCGGTACTTCCGCTGTAATTCGTTCCGCTTGGTCATGAAAAGAGGGAAAAAAAACCATTATATACTAGGTGCAAAAATAAAAGCATGTGAAAAAAAATCCTAAAAGTGTAGATCATTTTCAAGAGGCTGTAACTCGGAGAAAAAGATTCGCAGACCAGTTTGTAAAAAAGCAAATTCAAGCTCCAAGTTTCTAGTATACAAATTTTGAATCCAAAATTTTTTACCGTTACCTGTTTTTGAGTAATCATTAGAAAATCACAGGAATTTTTTTTTTTTATTTTTGCTTGACTTTCAAAAGGTCCACGGACCTGAAAATTTTTTCTTCAGTGATTTCATTACGAGGCTTCTTTTGGTAATTTTATCCTCTTCAATTTGAGCGATCTAAAAGCGTCGTACGATGATTTCTCGCTGAGTTATTGTCGTTCAAAGCAAAAAAGTCAGTTTTGACTTTGGTAATTAATTACTCGGGAAATAATGGTCGTACAAAAAATTTAGGGAGGTTTTTGAAAATTGTAAATAATCATTTACAAGTCGTAGTTATAGATTTTTTTTTTAAATTTAGTTCGAGAATTCTGAGGCATTTTCTTCCCACCCTCCACAACTTGTTCTACTCACTTTTGCTCGTCATCTCTTATGTACGTGTCGTTTTTCTTCGCAAAAAAATAAACTTTCTTGACAAGCCTTTCCTGAAGTCGCCGATTCACGCGGTCGAGAAAAAAGTTGTCAATACATATTCTTCAAGCTTTTTTCACTTGCGAATTTTTTCGAGCGCTTTTTCGCTCCGTACGCCCTCGTCTTCTCTCGTCGACACTCTTTCCATCCTCGCGTGACAAATTATATTTTTCTCATTCTCGACGACGCTCGCTCGAGCAGCCGTTCCCATTCAGGCAGATAATCCTCGTACGTTGTCATACTTATAGTAGGTTAAGCGGTAACACCACCATTCCGGAATAAAAACTAAGACGGGTTTTAAAAAAATTAATTAAAAATTTAATTAAAAGAAATAAGGATAGGAAAGAGCAACCTTTGTTGAACGTTTGCAATTTCTTCCTCAAAACACAGAAAAAAGAGTATGAAAACATTTTGTTTTGTGAAAAAAAGAAAAAAAAATTCTTAACAAATGACAGTTGTAATAATAATATAGTATTAACATTTTTAACTGATGAGATTATTTTATTACCTTTAAAAAAATCATGATAAATGACTCATTTTCGGGCGTCTAACGGAATTTCCCCCTTAAGATTTTTTCCACTTGCCAACACTGCAGAAGAACCCTCTAGAGTAGTATTGAAGATATTTGTGGAATTTTGAAAATTATGTTTGCCATTAACATTTCGCTGAAAAGATTTTCCTGAAAAAAGAAAGTGTGAGTAATTTATTTAGAAATCAATATGTTCGAAAATACGTTGCTTTAGTATTTTTTTATATTTACATTTAGAAACCCTTAAATATTTTGCTCCAAACTCAATACTACAAATTTACATAACAAGTGCGAGTCGGGCCTCGCTCTATTAGGGTTCCGTACGTATGACCAATTCATTTTTTTTAAACTAGATATTTAATTAATTTAATTCTTAGGTAGTACTAAACTATTTTCTATGCTCCTGGTGTATACTAATAATAAAAATATATAAAATTATTGTTATTTAATTTATTTTACATATAGCACCAAGTCGCCTTATCAGGTTTCGGCTTACCATGGCGGTGTTACCTGTTGCAGGTGCTCTAACGTACATTCCCAAGCAGAAGTGACACTCAGTAAGTACTTTTAGTACTCCGCAATGAACTAAAAAATTAAAACAAAGTTTATTGCATGGCAGTAAGCTTCAAATATAATGATACCCTTAAAATCTTCAATTTACACTTACCAAGTGAAGTTTCATTAAAGTTATTAACTTTTAAACTTTATCAATATACAAAAATTATTCATGAGTGAAAAAAAATTCTCAACAAACAATCAGATAATCTTTAGCCTCGTCTTATGAAATAAAATTGTTTATCATTTCGAATAAGCATTGATTTTTTTCAGAATTTCCTTTCTCTTTTTCAAAATTGCGTCACGGTTAAAAATGTTTCACCTCCCCTTTTCACTAAAATACCGATTGAACAAGCAGGAAACTTCGCAACTAACGGTGAGGCTCGTGAGAATAATTTGAGGCTCGCCCAATTGAGCTCATACGAGCTGACCAATGGCTGCCTCGCTATGACCTAATAGCCTGCATGTTTCGTTGTCTAGCCTTTGTCTATTCACTGCCCAATCGGTTTTCACTGTAGATGACGCTGCGTTACATTAAAAATGCCAGCAATTAGGCCGTACGGGACCAGTCAAATATGGTTACGAACAACGAAGTGAGGTTATGTGACTTACACGTAGTGCTATCTAGTGAATGACTCATGGCTGGCTAGCCAACTTGAGTTTCAGATGGCGTTGCGCGTGAAAATAATTCTCAAGTGGGCTAGATATTGGGCACAAATTACAAAGTGAGGTTATGTGACTACGTGTAGTTCCATCGAGCGATTCGCTCATGGCTGGCTCAGCAACTTAGTCACAGATGGCGTTGCGAATGCAGAAAATTCTCAAGTAGGCATCTCGCCATGACCTAGCCAGCTAACTGCGGCTGTGCACCCCTTGGCTAGTCACTGCCCAGCTGATCGGGATCACAAACTACAAAGTGAGGTTATGTGACTACGTGCAGTTCCATCGAGCGATTGGCTCATGGCTGGCCAAGCAACTTGAGTTGCAGATGGCGTTGCGGATGGATCAAATTCTCAAGTGGGTAACTCGCCATGAACTAGCCAACACTGGCTAACTTCGACTATACACGCCTTTGCTAGAGAATGCCCAGCGATCTGAAATTCCAGCATATAGTAGGACATGATCCGACCTACCGCCACCCTGCATAGTTAATTATTGTGAAAAAAAAGTTTCTCTAGTCCCTTCATTAACATTTATCAACGAATTCACGTCGAACATATTCGTCAATAACTTTTATCGTTAAAATAATTGAAAAACGATATTCTCAATATTTTGCAAAACTTCTTCGTATAACAATTTACAGAAATTCCGTAGGAGTTGGAACTTTTTTTCGGCAGTGTGTGAAGCATTCTGCAATACGTACGTACGTGTAGGTGCGTGCTAAATTTGCCTTTCCTTTCTTATTTTTCGCCTTTTCCTCATTCCATTTTCCCGACGTTTTTTCCAGATTTGTTTTCCTACCCGGAAGGAGAACCAAGTGCAAAGTTGAATAACCGTCGGTATGGATGAAGAGGAGTAGATGTATGTGTGTAGAGTACTCCGGTATAGGCGTAAATAGTGCCGGGGGTACAAGGAGGTGGGCCTGGAAGCCAATGCAACGCGAGAATGAATGAAGGACAGAGAGTGGATGCGACGCCAACTGTGCGGGAATTCCTCTTGACTGTGGATGATGGGGCTGGGGGAGGCGAAGAGTTTTTCACGGTATTGAAGAAAAATAAAGGGACCGCGAAAGCCGCATGGTGCAAGGAACGAAGCAGCTCTCTTTTCAAGCTCTATAATAGTGAGGAAGAGTGGCAAGGGCGGGGGGGGGGGGGAGAAAGAGGGAAAAGTATAACGGAAAGTCTGCCCCTTACTGCGGTGTTATTGAGCGGTTGTGATATGTAAAATAATTAATTAACATTAACTTCTTTATCACCTGCAAAGTGTGCTCCCTGAGAGAACGCATTGTTATCCGAAATGAGCGAAAATCACGAAATGAATTTGCATGAGAAATCATTTTCGCAGTGAATTTTTAACGGGACGGCGAACGAGCCATTCTTCGTAGAAACATGAATATCTCGCAAATGACATCCTTAAGTTTGAAAAATAAAGAAGGCCCTAGGGAGAAAAAATATTTTTTTTACGAGTTAACGGAGTCATCCGTGGTGACAGATATTTTTTTTATGAACCATTAACCCTTCGAATGCACACCTCCGCCTCGAAACTTCGACTGCATATGGGGTCGATCCGACCCCAGACGTTTTTTACGTCCCTGTATTTCAGTAAATGTGCATTTTTTTGTAGAGACGTTTTTTGTAGTCAATAATCATTATTGTATGGCCCAAAATTTGTTTTTTTTTAACAAAAAATTAAGTGCCCCAACCTTCGATTAAGGGGTTACCCCCACTTGCGATTTTGAAAAAATCGATTTTTCTCAGGTTTTTCTCAAAATGGCATTTCTGAAGTCGGTGACCAAGATTACTCGAACACTAATGAACCGATCTTCTTGAAATTTTGCAGGCTTATTTAATACATAAAAATGTAGTCTTTAATCGTTCGATTTTTTTTTTTCGAAAAAAAAAAATGGCCGTTTTATAGCCAAAAAACGTTTTTTTCGTTAAAACCGAACCATTAACTTTGACTGTCCGCCATTTTGTGAAAAATGTATATTTTTTAAAATCCTTCGATCAAAGACTAGTTTATACTTATATATGACTAAATCCATCCGCATTTTTTTTTCAGATGATCCACTTCGCCGCAATGTTGGTCACCGCAAACCGTGTATATAAAAACATTATTTCATTGACGGCCATTTGCCACTAAGCAATGTAATATTTTTCAATAAAAAAATTACTGAAAGTTCTTCAAGATGTGTTCTTTAAGATGGTATATTGATCGATTAAAAAAAGTTTTGTAGTTTTCTTTGAAAAAATTCATGAAAAAGGCCTTTTTTGCGCTACAAGTGGGTTTTGCGCTACGTCTTAAAGTGGGAGATGCGTTGAAAAATACGCACTTGTACGAAAAAGGTCATAATTTTTTTTTCAGAATATAAAAAAAGTCTTGATTTTTTAAAAGAGTTGGTAGATACGAAAAAAAGATAGTGTCGACCGTCTTTCGAAAAGGTATATTGATTCGAATGTTTCAATTTGATCGTTTTCGGGACAGTGAAAAATAGACAAAATCGACTACTTCGGCAGGTGAATTGTTGCAAACGTATATTATACGCATTTATTCACATCAATGGATTATTATTATTATTGACATTTACCGCAATCGACGCATAAGTACATTCGGTGCTCGTTGCACATAGTCTTCCTGCATAACTTGCTTTTAGTTTTATGATTGGCATTCCAAATACATAATTTACTATAGTAGCGCAAATAAAAAAAATATCTGTGAGGATTTTCTATCGTTACTCACTTACATGTAGTAGTAAAACACCAAATTTCACAAAAAAAAACGTTTCCACTTTTATTGCATTGGTGCATAAACGGGGTCGATTCGACCCCAGGTCCTTTTTCGACAGTTGTCCTCAGCACATTGCAGGGTGGGGGCCGAGTGTCCACCTATAGAGTAGGAGTGGGGGAACATTCTTGCGGGAACATTTTTGCGATACAGTCAGTTGAAAGTAAAATGGGGTCATAATGACCCCCTGTGCAGTCGAAGGGTTAAAACATACTATCGTTGAATTTCGACCACATATTTATTAAGATTTTTATAGTCCGTCAGGATTTTAGCAAAATAAAAAATCATAATAATAAATTGTACAAAATGGTTTAGATTTATTCCGTGGTTTATCGGTATGTAGAAAAAAACAATATTCATTCTCAAACGATATTCCCTGATAAAATGAAATATGTACAAGTGCAGATGAATTAATCATAAAAAAATCATTTTAAAGAAATTTGAAGTCGATGTACACACAATGTCATTTTCGACTGATTTTGGTTCGTTTCCAATCGGGAACGTATGTTCAAAAATCTTAAATTGCGGCTACTATTGTCTGGGCAAAGTAGCCAAATCCCATACATTCCTAAATAAAATATCATCAGCGTAAAAAAAATCGTTTCTTCCTAGAACTCGCTGCAACGAATTGAAACTTTTTTTGAACCTACACAATTAAATGATAAATCGAACAAAATTATAGGAGGCTCCAAAAACATTTTTTTCAAAATTCAACCCGCCGATTTCTCTCGGAGTACAAAATCACTCGAAATCAACGTTTCCAGAGCCTCCCACACAATCCGTTCGTCCGGTTCTCATCCCATCCGGGGCGTTCAAAAATTCTCGGTGCGAAACATTTTCAAATTGCAACAAGAACCAACTTTTCAGCACGTACCATCGACGCTTGGGAAGTTTGGAAAAATCGTAGATAATTGAAAAAAAAAATTAAAAAAAAAACTTCGATCGAAACTTACCAGTTGGTATATCGATGTACCTGTTTATAAATACGATAGTGTATATGTGTATAATTCAGTGCGGCATATCTGTATGACTGCAGGAATCGCACCGTTGCAGCAAACTCACCCCTCGATTTATTTCTTCTCCTCAATAGTTCTCTTTTTATTTTCCTGCTTCGCGTTCTGGGGGACTCACCCACGTTCGAAAAGCTTTCACGAGCTTCTACTTTTTAATCTATCGCTTCTGCTGCTGCTCTGCACACCCGTGTCTATGCGCTGCTGGCAGGCGGATGGGCGTATGTCCAGTAAAATTTCAGTTCGGGAAAAGCTGTGTGGGTGTTGGTGTGATCTTTTTAGCTGTCTAACGTTTTCTTCCTGGCTCTCTCTCTCTCTCTCTCTCTCTCTCTCTTTCTCTCTCTCTCTCTCTCTCTCTCTCTCTCTCTCTATATATATATATGTATATATATATATATATATATATATATATATATATATATATATATATATATATATATATATATATATATATACACACACACACATATATATATATATACACGGGACATTCGACGGCTTTCACCTAGCCCGTGACCCCGACCATTTTTTGGTGATTTTTTTGTAAAATTGTACCCCATTAATGGAATATCCTTACCAATTTTTAAATGTTTATGTCTTCTCTTTTAGGAGTTATAATTTGCCAAAAAATGTCGATTTCGGAAGTTTTCGAAACATTCAAACACTGATAACTCCTGAACAATTTAAAATATCGACAAGTGTCACTATATCATTTTTTTGTTTCATTTTCAAGCATAGTTTCGTTAAAACATATGAAAAATTATCAATTATCAATGTCAAGGTTTTTTTGCGTCTAAAGTGAAAACTATTTTTTTCAAAGATGATTGCCTTTTTTCAAAAAATAGGGTGACCCATTCGATGATTTTTAAGACCAGTCTCATCGTGGGCCCATTTTTCTTTCTATTTTTTCCGAATTAATCATATTCTTTTGATACGATTCTCATCATTTTAGTCTCCAATAGTGCTAGTAATGATTTTGTGATTTCCAATTTCCGCTTCGATAGACCTGAAATGGTTTACTTTTTATTGTTGCTGAATTTAAGGAAAAACAAATTTTTTTTTTCAAAATCATTCTTCTAACCTAAAAATTATGAATGAAAACTGGGTAAAAATAAGTTATCATTTTTAGAAATGGCATACCAAGAACCAAAAGCAGATGATTTTTATCTCGAAAACTGTGGGACTTTAACTGAACTGAAATGCCAGCATGCAGTAGGACATGATCTGACCTATCGACAGTTGCAGAATTATCCATTCATAACAGGACACCCCGTATATATATAGCATTACATTTTCACTCCCTCCCTTCTAGTCTTTTCTCTTTCTGCGTTGTTCTTTATTGCCCCTCTTCCTTTTCCTCTTGCCCTCTCTATCTATCTTTTGCTCTTTTCCTCTCCCTTTTTTCTCCACTTTTTTTATCCCCTCTATTCCTTCTCTTTTGCACACACACGCACATTTACCAGACTGGTGGTGTTCTCGTCTGCCTGCATCCTCGCTGCATACCCGTCGATTCATTTTAATTTAGGAGCCAAAGTCCTCGCACCCACGACTTTTCAGAACAGAAATTGAGCAGCCAAGCAGCGTTTTCCTCCCTCATAGAGATGGCAAAATAATTTTCACCATTTCGAAAATACGTTCGAAATGTTTCAAGGGGTCGAATGAAGCCATTTTCACGAGAAAATATTAAATTTTTCAGAAAATATTGCATTGTTTAGAAAATATTGTAATTTTCAGAAAATATTGTTCTGTTTAGAAAATATTGTATTTGTATTTTTCGAAAAATACAATAATAATTTTAATTTTGATTACGAATGACTAATTGTTCTTTACGGGCCTGCATATGCTTAGGACCCAATAAAACAGGTCGATTTTCAATATTTTTTTTCGTAATGACAGTATTGGAAAGAGATCAGGATTTTAATGATATTTAATGCATAGTTTTCACAAGTTTTTTTTTCATTGAAAAATATTGAAAAACAATCATGTTATTATTAACACTACTGTGAAAAAAAATCATCGCTGTTTGAGTCCCAATCATGGACGATTTTTCAAATCTGACATGAAAATTCATGTATTTCGTGCTCGTTGAAGGAGGAGAAGTTCCGCTTCCTGTCTGAATTATTTAAGGCGGGATATACATGTAGACGGGAAAAAATTAAGCGATTTTGAGGGATTTTTCAAACTAAGAAATAATTATTTTACATTTATCAAACTGTAGGTATACTTTAATAGTTTATTTAAGTAATCAAGACCATTTTTTTAAATTCACTTGTCATCAAACTGCCGGAGCTGTGGCAGAGTGTTACAAATTTAAGAAAATAGCACGCATTTACATAAAAGAAATCACCATTTCACACAAAATTTCTGTAAAATTTGGAATAAAAAAGTCGTTTTTAAAAATAATTATTTAACAAAAATATTATATATATATATATATATATATATATATATATATATATATATATATATATATATCGTTTGAAGAAAGAAAAATAAATCGATTTATTGATAGTTGTAAATGTATATCCCGCCTTAAGCTTCCGGTGAACGTTGCTCGACTTTGATTAAATCCAAACATTTCCTGACAGAACTTATTTCTTTCCGTACGAAAATTTAATTCGGCCATCAAGTAATGCCGAAAAAAAGTATTATATATTTGCGTAAATTTATGCTCGAGCAAATTTGTCACCGATAATTGAATGTTCTTCAACTCTCTCCCTCTCTCTTACTCAAAATATATCAGAAAGTCCGCACCCCATTAGCAAGTGGACCTTCACCCCTTATCCAGGCGCAATTTAATTTTCAATTCAAAAGGCACACAATTAATTCTGAATTAACTATGGGCTATGAAAAAATGAGGGCTTCTCAGGAGAAGAGTGAAAAGAACCGACGAATTACGAACGTGCAATTCCAAAATATCGTGCCTCAAGCTTCCCTTTCACGTAAAAGCTTTTTTCGGAATCTGTGGAGCCTTAAATTAATTCGAGCAAATTTGTTGGTACGTAAAAGCAGGATCAAAAAATAAAAACCCAGCGTTTTCAGGTGCAGCTTTTGGATAGTGATTAATGCACTTTGGAACTCTTTCGTCGCGAAACGAGTCTCGACAAAAAAAGAAGCCAAAAAATGGACGAGAAAGCTCGCTACTTAAAAAAAAAAAGTTTTTTTTTTCTGAATAAAACACCTGCGGAATGATACCAGGCTGCAGAAAAAGTTGTATGCAGTACTCATGCACTTTCTATACGGCGTTGTGCAGCCGTAACTTTTAGCTCCTCTGTGTACCATTTTCAACGAGAATTCATTCTCTCCTTTGCCCTATTTCATCACTCCCTTTTCCTCTTTCTGCTCCTGTCTCTCTCTCTCTGTCTCTCTGTCTCTCTCTCTCTCTCTCTCTCTCTCTCTCTCTCTCTCTCTCTCTCTCTCTCTCTCTCCCTCTCTCTCTCTCCCTTTCCCTCCCTGGGCGCGAACCGCCCTTAAATTTGCCAAGCGAAAGGGGCGCATTGCGACTGCAACTGCAGTCCTGTGTTGAAAAAAAAAAGTATTAAAAAACGTTTTTTTTTCCGTCAGTTTCGAGAGCCGAGAAGACGACGACACCGGCATTTATTTTTATTCAATATTTCCTGCCACCCTCGACGTTCTCTCGCAATCCCCGAGAGAGATTAAACAACGGTCCATCGGAGATACAGGGCGTCTCAAAATGAAGGCAAATATCAATGCCCGCTTGATAATAAAACATTAAATTTTTTTCGAAGGATAATTTGAAAAATATGACGTGTACAAATACTTTTTTTTACCCACCGCATGTATTTACCTTAATTTAATCGATTTCTTTTTCACCGAATTATGAATTAGAAATGAAATAATTTCGAATTATAATCGATTTTTATTGCTTCTTTGAAACGTCAATTCGTCAGCACAATTGTTTCTTGCAATACGAATTTTTCACAATTTCATCAATTCTTCCAAATATGAATTGGAATTGAAATAATATTGAAGTTTGTTTTACATTATTTGTCATCTTTTGGTAATAATTGAACTGATTGGTAATTAGATTGGGATAAGGTTCCGAAAAGGACATACTTCCGATTAATTTGGAATTTTGTGCACTCATGTATTTGTACTCGCTGATCACGAATATGGCAGTGAAAATATCCGCAAATTTGATTTTCAACGTCAAAACTTACAAAAACTGATGTTTTAAAAAGTTTTTCTATTTTATTGTAATAAATGTTGATCTTAGAGAAAAATATTTTCTACAAAAGTTGTAGCCTGTAAAAAGATTGACCTTTTATGTTCTATATCATTTTTGTCTAAAACCAATCTGTTTCGACAAAAATGGGATAATGCTCCGAAAAGTGCATTTTCCTAAACCTCCATTAGTTCCGATATTATCTACTTACGCAATTTAGCGCGGGAAGGTTGCAGTTTGACCTTCAACACTATACCTAATCAACAAACAACACACGACATAACAAACGAGCCCAAACAACAAACAACCCACAATACGACAAATAAACTCAACCAAAATCAAACACGCAACACAACAAACACACCTAACCAAACACCAACCTTACCGCCGTAAAGTGCGTAACTAGATAATATCGGAACTAATGGAGTTTAGCAAAATGTACTTGTCGGAGCATTATCCCATTTTTCTCGAAACAGAATGGTTTTAGACAAAAACTGTATGAAACATAAGATATCAATATTTTTATAGGCTACAACTTTTGTAGGAAACAATTTTCTGTAAGATCAACACTTATTAAAATAAAATAGAAAAACTTTTGAATAATCAGTTTTTGTGAGTTTTAACCTCGAAAATCAAATTCGCGGGTATTTTCACTATAATATTCGTAATCAGCGAGTCAAAATACATGGGTCAACGGAAATCAGAATTAATCGGAACTATGTCCTTTTCGACACTACACCCTTCGATTTTTGGTGAACACCTACCAGCATATTTCAATGAAATTTTGGAAACTCACGTAAAGTTATTACTGCGTCAAACAATAGTAAAAAATTCATCTCAAAAGAGAATACGCAATACGCAGCCACTGTGAAAATGTTCTCCTTTGGTGCGTACATTTATTCAACCCATCGAATCATTTAATTCGACAATAATTTTGCGACGTATTTGTTTGCAAATTATTATACTGCTATTTCTTTTTTCGTTATCACATACAGAAAATAAAATTTTGTCGAAATAAAATTTTGAGAAAATGAAATTTGATGAAAGATCGTATTTAAAAATGCATTTCGATGCTTCAGTGTTTTTGCCCATACTCACACACACGACGACTACCAGCCTGCCCGAGAGCAACCCTCTCTATAGTGAGACGCTTCAACAAAGGTAGGGGATGAAAAAAAAAATAAACAAAACGGAGAATCGGAGAAAAGCTGTCGTTTTTCCCCAACGGAAATCCGCCCGGAGACTTTCGTGGCAACGGGGAAAATTGAAAAATGGAAATAAAAGTTGAAAAAAAGAAGAGAAAAAACGAGGGAGGAAAAAAAAAGTTATTCACGCTGCCAGGATAGGGAACACCTGCGGAAAAGTTGTCCCTCGGTTCCTCTACACGTATACACAGTTCAGCTCACTCGATGGGTATATATTTTCATAAATAAATATTGAACGAAGATGCTTTCCTCGACGCGCTCTAGGCTGGATGGAAAAAAAAGACGCTCCCGCTTGAGGATAAGTGAATAGCTAAATAATTTTATGCCTCACGAATTTCAACGTACTCGGGCCTCGTGTACTGGAGAAAAATTGAGAATCGTATGCTTTGTACTCGATATTTTACGATCGAAAGTATACACAGTAGGCTGGCGCAATTTTGAGCTCCTTTTTCCCCCCCTTTTCGCACCATCCAATTATCTTTTTTAGAGAAAAAAAAATTGTCGAAGAAGCTGCGAGCGGTCAAAAAATATTTACAGGTCGCTCAAGCCTCTCAAAAAAACAAATTTTCATTGAAAAATCGATCTTTTTTCTCACTCATAAATTCAACACTTTGTAAAATTTTCAAAGCCATTGATCCTTTTTTTTCTTTATAGAAACGGATTTTTTAATTCACCTCACACTTCTAACCCGATGAAACGGGGGACCTATAATTTTGTTTACGGACAAGAGCTTTAAAGAATTATTTGATGAGAAGAATGATTATAATTCTTGGATTAGAAATGTGAGGTAAATTTGAAAATTCTGTTTCTAAAGAAAGAAGGATTAATTCATTTGAAAATTTTACAAAGCGTCAAATTTATGAGTTAAACTATGCAATCCTATCTAGAAGACTATCTAGACGTTTTATAATTTCATAATTTTATTCGTGTTTTATAATAATGAATTTCATAACTTAATTACATCATCGTAGACTTCTTGTAGAATGGATAGGTGAATAATTATCAATTCTTGTTTTATGTTCATTTCTACACATGTATATAATACTTGATCATTTTTGTTACTTTGTCAAATAATTTCGTCAATTTGCACAATTATTTGTGTGTATGTAATAATCTTAGATCGATAGTTATAATTTTATGTATAATGGATTAATTTTACCGCACTGTATTTAATTTTTGACACGAAAAGTTTCATCGAGTAGAACAGAATTAAGAAATGCATAAGATTTCTATTGACATAAATTTGAATTGTTACACCATAAATATTATTATCATAAAATCCAAGTAAGTTCACTCAGTTGTAAATAATGTAGTCTTTACTATAATAAAAAATTCTTGGAAAATTCTTCATTGTTTTTTTTTTGTTTCTGCATTCATCCTTTTCCGAGTCGGTACCTCAACTTTTTTTACCGAGTCAATACCCTCGTTATCTGCCATTTTTTTCAAATGTATTTTAAAATGTCGCAAAAATTTAAGGGGTCTTCTCACTTTAGACGCTAAAAAAGGCTATTTTCATGAAATTATTTGATAGGTTTATATTATAGATATTGATATAAAAGTTGTTACACTTAATGAGTACACTTTCGAAAATTTTGGAAAAATGTATTTATTCAAGTCACTATTAATAGAGGAAAATGGTAGTTAAAAAAATGTCCCACAAAAGTTGTAGATCTGCGCTGTTGATGAATCAAACGGTTTTAGATTCAGCATGTTAATGCCTATAGTGCATATCATACAATTTTGGATATATACGAAATAACAAAATGGTGGATCTTTTTCGAAAAAAAAAACAAAAAATAGTAAATATCAACAATGTTACATACATTTTTTAAAAATGTATGTAACATTGAAAGTGTTTTTATTAAATGTAACAACTTTTATATCATTATCTATAATATAAACCTATCAAAAAAATGCATGATAATAGCCTTTTCCACCGTGTAAAGTGAGAAGACCCCTTAACACACTTCTGTCTCAGGCACTCGAAAATTTGCTGAATAAACCACTACAGAAGAAATACGTAGCTAAACGTGCAAAATATAAGTCTTCATTTTTTTCATCAATTTTCTCGCAGGCGGAACTTTTATCAGCGCATAAAATTGTAAAAAAAAGTCGACGAGAATATTCTCCGGGCTAATTTCAAGAAAAAAAAAGCTAAGCGTGAAAATGTTGCCTTTATCATTTGTTTCTATCAATTTTCTCGGAGCCAGTAGCATCATGCGATAAAAAAGTTTAATCCTTTAATTTCGTTACAATTTTTCCGACGTATGCGAAAAAGGTAAATTTCCATGTGCCACTAATCTTCGTCTGCGCGAGACCATTCGCCGTAAAATTGACGCATTTTGCGTATATGGAATCCGCATTTGTGATCATTAGTCGTCGGGTTGGAGTGCAAGTTGGCGCAAGCTTGATTTCTCGATTACGGTGTTACACTTTGAGCTCTCTTTACCAGAGTATCATATTTTTTTTTCTTCCGTCTGCTGGCTGCAGCTTTTCCTCCACTTGCATCCCCCAGCGCCACCCTCACCTCTTCACCCAAAATCGATCAATCTCTCGTTGGAAAGTTAAAACAGCAGCAACGCCCCAGAGCAGACGAAGTAGGACGAGAGAGCAGGGGATGTTGAAAATCGAATAAAAAAAAAACACGTGGTTCTCCAACTATTTGTATATATTTTTGTACCATACAGGGTGTCCTACTATGAATGGATAATCCTGCAGCTGTCGATAGGTCAGATCATGTCCTACTACATGCTGGAATTTCAGTTTCATAAAAGTCCCATCGTTTTCGAGATTTTGGGCTTTATGTTATTTTTTGGAAAAAAATAATCTGTTTTTTGTTTTTCGCGTGCCATTTCTACAAATGATATGAATCGACAATAACTAAACAACTTTTTTAAGTAATTGCCACGATATGCGTAGTAATTTTTTTTTAGAGCGCAGGCTATCAAAGTCCGATGTTCGAATTGGTTTGTATGAAAATTCTGTAGAAGATGTTTTTTCATAAAGTTTCCTTAACATTTAAGATTAAAAAGAAGACTTTTATAGATAAAACACATGACCGAGAGTATTTTTTGAAAAACCGTGTCAAAAAAGTTATTATTTGCAGAAATGGCATGCGAAAAGCCAGAAGCAGATGATTTTTATCTCGGTAAATCTGACCAGATTTTTTTAATTTTCATACAAACTTTGCCACCCCTTTTCTTCCCTCAAGGGCTGAATTGCGAAAAATTCCTTCTTACAAGGAAAGGTTGCGAGGTCGATCGTTCCGATTTCGATGGAATTTGGCATGCTTGTAGAATGGGTAAAACGAGGCGACACGTATTTTTTTATATCTGCGAAAAGCGATTTTTAAGGGTTCAAACGGGTCCTTTCATATAGGGGTGTTTTTCGTTTTTCGTCGATAACGTTTAAACGGTACGAGATATGAAAAAATTTCAAATTGCAACATTGTTTATTTTTTCGTGTACTAAACAACGGAGATGAGAACGATAACGTTATCGACAAAAAACGAAAACCACCTCTATTTTCGAGGGTGCGTTTCACCCCTTAAAAATCGGGTTCCGCAGATATAAAAAAATACGTGACGCCTATTTTGACGCATTCTATAAGCATGCCAAATGTCGTCGAAATTGGAGAGATCGACCTCGCAACTTTTCCTGTAAACTGAAATCCCAGCATATAGTAGGGCATGATCTGACCTATTGACAGTTGCAGGATTATCCATTCATAACAGGACACCCTGTATATATATCGGTGTGTGAGTGCGTGTATATCCATATAACGGAACACGGAAAGGGAGAGAGAGAGGCAAGTGAATAAAGTCTGCGAAAGACGGGCGTCTCAAAAAAGTTTCAATCCATAATATGTCGCGTATGTAATTTATCATATAATGGAAAGATGATAGGGCAGGTGCCGAGACAGTTCGATTAAGGTTTTTTTCTTATCTCTTTCACAGAAGACCTTACAGAGATTAAAAAAAACTGTTTCACTGATTTTTGTATCGGGGCGTCCTTGAACAGTCTCCAAATTAGCGGAATAAAAAACAGCCTGCCATTAAATGAACAAAATGTACAACAACTAAATGAGATATTTGAAGATTTCTAAGCTCATTTTTCTCCTTCTAAGATCATTTTTCTCCAGTTTTTTTCGTTCGCAGACTCGGAAAGGCTTATTCAGTTGAGCGGGGAAGTATCTTTAGTTGCAAAAAAAATCAGAATGTTTAGACTTGCATTGGAAGAGCAGAAATTTCTTTCCAGTTTGTTTCAACATTGATCCATTGTAATTTTGTTTGAGAATCAATGTATTTACTGGAACAAATGATCATTTCATTTTTTATTTATTTCAATTTTAATTTAATTTCATTCAATTTAATTTAATTTAACTTAATTGATTTTAGTTCTGAAACTAAATCTACATCTTATTTGGATGGACTTTTTTATTCGATGTCAATTCAAATCGACTTGAAATTCAAATTGATAATTGAAGATTTATGAAACAAATGTCCTAAAAAACATTCTTTTGAATCCAACAGACCACTTGCAATTAGTAGTCTTATAAAAAAATGCGTGTCTAATAATTTTCAATGCTTTATCACATATATGAGTTTCAAGAAAATCGAAGACGGACCTAAAGTTCCTTGTAACTCACATAATCGACTCGTATTAATAATTTCTTCGAAGTTAACAATCAATGTTTTTTTTTAATTACAAGTATGCTGGAAATATAACTATTTTTCAAGGGCAACGAATATTTTGGTAAAAGTAAATATGTCGTTGCATAGGAAAAAAGGACGACAAATATTTCTCGTTGTACAACGTAAAATTTACCTCGTACAGAGATCCAAGTTTTTTTTCGGAACTGCATAATCTTTTATTCATCAGCAGCATTTTATCCCCAAAGAATTTTCGTTATGAGTTCGGGAGATTCGAGCGTGTACGATGTTACGAGACTTCGCTCGTTCCCAGTTGCGTCTGACCGATCGACGCTTGTTCTACTTGAGGCCTTGTTGATTCACTGTCACTCTTTCTCCGAGCTTTTCTGCAGGAAAAAAAAGTCACACGATGTTTCGTACTGGTCAGCAGTGGAACAATAACTTTTTATAAATTATAAGGCCGTGAAAAAAGATATATACAGGGTGCCCTGTTATGAATGGATAATCCTGCAACTGTCGATAGCCAGATCATGTCCTACTATTTGCTGTAATTTCAGTAAAAAAAAATACTCTTGGTTATTTGTTTTATCTATAAAAGTCTTCTTTTTAACCTTGAATGTTAAGGGTACCACTCTAGAGGCCGAAAAAATAGGCTTTTTGGGTTTTTTTTTCCAGAAAAACTACAAAATATATCGAGATTACAATAAAGGTTGTTCATCATACATATCAGTGACTGTATACAATCATTTTTTTTAAGCGATTAATTTACATAATATCTGGAAAACCACTTGATGGATCATCTCTAAATTTACAGGAGATAGGTTGAGAAACATTTGAAGGTCGTTGACGATCTTACTTTGTTTCAATCGATCTTCATTTTCTAATAGTTTCGAAAAAATGACGAACTTTTAAATAAATTTTGTATGCTCAACTTTCAATTCATTGCCGCGTTGTTGAAAAAAAAGATTTTTCAAATCGACGATCGTCAACGACTCATATTTATTGTAAGCTTGAATAACCCTTTCGGTTTTTAGATTTCAGATAGACCGTTTATGCTGGAGAGTGTCCACCGCCAATCGTCGCGAAAAAATGTCATCATCTGGCGGCGGCTAGATTTTTGTTGCCTTTCTGTTTTCTTAAATCTTCTCAACATATGTACCTTTACATTTAAAAAATGCGTTTATTTTTCACCAACCGTTTCCCAGACCGAAAATTTTTTATTTGACCCTTTTTCGGACCTCTAGGTAAATGTAGTTAAGACATTATTTCTACAAAATTCTTCCCGGATTTTCCAATGTACGATTGAACCTGCATCCAGGTGGATTCAGGACACTTTTTTTCTTCTCGTATATCCTCACCTGTATGTCTTTCGCTATCTTATTTTGGCTGTTCTATAAGGATTTATCGTGATTGTTGGAGTGTGATATAGGAATCCGGGTGCTGACGTATCTAGCGTATGGGGAGCTTGAGCAGATGGATCAGAAAAGACTTTCGCAAAAAATGCAGGCGAGAAAGAGAAAGGGACCGGAAGCGAATCAGAGATCGAAAGAACGTACGTAAGGAGGAAGAAAATAAAAAGAAAACTAGCAAAAATAAGAAAAAGTAAGGTCCAGCGTCGAAATGGAAAATACGATGGAAAAGAATTTTTGAGCTCTTGTATGTGTGTGTGTGTGTGCGTGCGTACGCGCGCGCGTGTGTGTGAGTGTGTGTGTGTGTGTGTGTGTGTGTGTGTGTGTGTGTGTGTGTGTGTGTGTGTGTGTGTGTGTGTGTGTGTGTGTGTGTGTGTGTGTGTGTGTGTGTGTGTGTGTGTGTGTGTGTGTGTGTGTGTGTGTGTGTGTGTGTGTGTGTGAGGGTGAGGGTGAGGGTGAGGGTAAGGGTGTGTGTGTGTGTGAGGGTGCGTGTGTGTGCGTGTAAGTGAATGTGTGGGTGTGTGTCACGCTCGGACGCCTCGACGAGCAATCCGTTTAAGAGAAACCTTTCGATTCTTGCAAAATCTCGGGCCTCCATACAGTGATATAGGAGTTAAGGGTTGAAGGGCGAAAAGGGGGAAGGGTTGGTGAAAATTGGATGAAAAGCAGTCACACAGAATTCTCTCAGCCGAGCTCACACACCGGATGCCAGTGGCACTGAACGTCCCCTCATCCCCTTGGACGAGGGAACGTTCCTTCTCCTCCTCCTCCCCCTTTACAAAACTCGCCTTGCAGGAGTTCAACCCTCTCATTCCTGAGACTCAATGGAAGTGTCCATGCATTTTTATTCCACCGATTCTCGCGGGTGCCTGCATTCGCTCGATATCCATGAAAATGTCGCTACCCGACACGGTCTGATCACGCTTTGTCCTATTCTACTTTCTTGAAGAATGCTCGCCGAGTGCCATGGACCCTTCGAAAAGACCTCATTGTTGTCGAGTCTTTGGACCTTTGGTGGTTATTAAAATTTTTTTGGAGATGCCTAAAGTGCTGGGCAAAATTGTGTCGCTCAATAGGCGATGTGTTTTTTTTCAGTGGAATGTGCAAAATAAAACTTCCCCTTAATATTTTTGCATAGCAAGATGACGGATCTGCATAACCTTCGGGTCCAAAAAACATTTTTATCTGATGAGAGTATTGGGATGACGAGGTCGCAATTTTACACACAGTTAATGCATAGTTTTTACAAGTTTGATTTTTTTTGTAATTGAAAAATATTTATAAATAATGATGTTATAATTATTTAAACAGAGAGTCGCCGTTGCTGCAATGAAAAATGAAAAATGTATTTTTAGTATAATAACAAAAGTTTCGTGCGATCGGATACTTTTTTTGGAATTTTAAAAAGTACGGAAATGGCAAGCTGTAGAAAAAATCGTTTTTGGACGAAAAAAGCAACTTCAATGATTTGTTACTAACAGATCTCAAGAATTGTTAATATTAAATATCAAATTCTCAAGACTGATCACGATTTTCGTGTGAAAAAATCGCGTTATTGTTACCAGTATGTCGTTATCGCAAATCGTTATTAAAAAAATGTGCTTTGAATGGCCTATTTTTCCCCCTTGCACATTGTATCCGGCATCCAAACGAATTCAACCATGTAACATAGTATGACCTTCAACCTAGAACTATTGAATAAATAATAATTCAACGTATAAGAATTTTTCCCTATATTTCTGTTACCCTAAATGATGCATGTGAGCTTGTTTAAATTCAAATATATCACAATAGCACAAGAGGGTAACGGACAATTTACGAAACACTTTCACTAGGGTTGCACAAATTTTAGCTCTATTTTTTGCCCCTTTTTCTCACCATCCAATTGTCTTCTTTAAACAAAAAAAAAAGAATTGTCGCGAAATCTGCGATCGGTCAATAAATATTTCGAGGTCGCTCAAGAGCTTCGAAATTTCCATTTTTCGCCAATTTTCTTTTACTCATCTCACTCACAAATTTGACGAATTTTGATACAAATATATATAAATATATATTATGATAGTTATGTGCGTCCTTCCAAACTGACCAAATTCCGATATATACATACTTCGGATTTTCAAATCGAACAGAGATATTCAGGTGTTCCGTTTCTCGTGACCCACCCTGTATATTGAGACTTCATAAATCACCAATCTCACGAAATTCATATATAAATGTGTGTGTGTGCACATGGACACGCACCCATGTAATTTGTCTCTCCTTTTTTCTTTCCCTTTTTTCGCTCTTTTCTCTTCTGTCACGACGATCGGGATGTCTATATATACTTGAAACACTTTATTTATTCATCACGCGAGGCTTTTGCCAGGTTCGTGCTGGCCACGAATTTCTTGTTACTTGCCTATCTCGGATTTCCTTTCGTCTCTTGACTTTCGTGTTCACTTCCGCATGGGCCTGTAAAAGGGAGGGAGGGGAGAGAGAGACAGACAGAGAGAGAGAGAGAGAGAGAGAGAGGGAGAGAGAGGAAGTGACAGGGAGAGAATGAACGATAAAGCAGCGAGAGGGAAGGTAAGACTGATAACAACCGGTTGAGAGCAAGTTAGCGTGAAATCATCAGAACGTTGATGATAATTTTATTACGCTCGGATAAGCTTTGAAGTAAACAGGGAAACGGCCGTTGAAAATATGCATATATCCCCGATTAGCACCTTTGACAATAATTCGCGAATATTTGACGCGAGAAAAACGTTATACTGAAGCAATTAGTATAATAAAATGTTGTTCTATAATAAGACAGAACAGATGGGCACTTAAATATCCGGATGAATGGTGGGCAACCAGTTTAGGGGTACGTTTTTTTGTGATTTTTATGATTTTTTTCCACGAGTAATTAATGAATAAAGTTTATTCAAATTTTGGGAATATTTTTACATATTTTCAAAAAAATATTTAATTTTTTCGAAGCATTTCCTCTGAAAATAAGGAACCTGCCGCCCATTGAAGGTCGCCATCAGATTTTGCTGTTTGTGTACACTCTGGAGGCCGCAGTTTTCATCGGAAATCAATACGGTTTGAAGATTACTTTAAGAACATGTTTTCCTTCTATGTGAGCCTAACTCGGACCCGAAAAATTGAAAACAGCATTGTTTAGAGGTGTTTAAACAAAAGGGTATTATTTTTTCCATTATTTTATAACCTTTTTTGCTATAAAAAATATACATTGAACAATGATATTACCTCAAGTTAAGGTTCATATAGAGCGTAATTATATAAAAAATAACTAACGATCACTTTTTAACATTAGAGGTTGGAAACTTTTTGAGCTAAAGTGCACACGAATTTAAAAAAAGTCGTTTCGAAAAAAACGCGTTTGAAAAAAAAGAACGAATACAAAAATTCAAGGAGAATAATCCGCGAAACGTTAAACTTGATACTACTCCCTGATGCTCAAGTTTCCACCTATGATCATTCACGAATTACAGGGTTGTGACTGACCAGAAACATCACTGAAGTGATGTTTCTGAAGTCTTCGATTTTGTTGAAACTCATATATGTGATACAGCATTGAAAAATATTAAACACGTATTTTTTTTTTATTTGCGGAAAAGAGGTTTTAAGGGAGGAAACCACCCCTCAAAGAAAGGCCTGTCGAGGGGTGGATTTGTAGTCTTACCTACAAGCAGTCCAACGATCTGAATGAAACAAAAACCAAAATTCTTCTAATGTAAAGCGATGTCCACTATTGAATAATTTTAAAAAAACATTAAGGGGTGAAACGCCCTTTTTGAGTGGTCGTTTTCCCCCTTAAAAACATTTTTCCGCAGATGAAAAAAATACGTGTCTAATGGTTTTCAGTGCTTTATCACATATATGAGTTTCAACAAAATGGACGGTGGACACTTAAGTGATGTTCCTTGTGAGTACAGACGGACAGACAAATAAGCAGACGAAACAAATCTCTTTCCTTCTCCTACTGACTGACCTCTGGGTTCAATCTAATCATTGAATAATCCGATAAGTATAGAAATATCCAACGGTAAAAGTGTTCGAAACAATGAAAAACACAACAAAAAACCGAGAGGATTAAGGCGAAGGAAGGTATAGAGAGATATTGAGGAAGACGTGAGATTTACGAGTGATCTGTCATTTCCAAAGCCTGCCTTGTAAGATCCACGGGGTGGCGTGAACTTTCCGAAGCGTGTCGCCAGGACGAGAGACGACATTCTCCTCGTCTGGAAGTTCGATCCTGCAAGGACGTACTGGATTCAGAAGTGTCAACGAAAATATATAGGATGAGTTAGTTTCTGTGCTGAGATTGAGAAGAAGGAAGAAATATCAATATATGTGTATTATGAGGAAAATCGTTTTCTCCCCCCCCCCTTCTTTCTGTCGCTGTATCGCATAAAATACACAGGGTGTCCGATTATGAATGGATAATCCTGCAACTGTCGATAGGTCAGATCATGTCCTACTAGATGCTGGAATTTCAGTTTAGTAAAAGTCCCACGGTTTTCGAGATAAAAATCATCTGCTTTTGGTTTTTCGCATGCCATTTCTACGAATAATAACTTTTTTTACCATGTTTTTTTAAATACTCTTATTATTTGTTTTATCTAGAAAAGTATTCTTTTAAACCTTAAATGTTAAGGGGTTAGGCCACTCTAGAGCCCGAAAAAATAGGCTTTTTGGGGATTTCTTTTTTCAGAAAAACTACAAAATAAATCGAGATTACAAAAAAGGGTGTTTATCGTACGAATCAGCGACTGTATACAATATTTTTTTTTAAGCGATTAATTTAAAAATGGCGTCTGTGCAGCGTTGATCTCAAAACTGCATTTTTAAAGTTGGCCGGAAACTGAACTCAGACAATTTTCAACCGATTCACTTGAAATGTTGAACATATCTTGAAAAATACATTGTTTATGGAAGGACGTAAGATTTTTTTTATATTGCTTTTTTGTAATCTTCATTTATTTTGTAGTTTTTCTGAAAAAAAAAATCCCCAAAAAGCCTATTTTTTCGGCTTCTAGAGTGGCCTAAGGCCTTAAGGAAACTTTATGAAAAAAGTTCTTGTGCAGAATTTTCATAAAAACCAATTCGAACATCTGACTTTGATAGCCTGCGGCGTCAAAAAAATGCCCTACATATATCGTGCCAATTACTTTAAAAAGCTGCTTAGTTATTGTCGATTTATTCATTTGTAGAAATGGCACGCGAAAAACCAAAAACAGATGATTTTTTTTTTTTTCAAAAATAACATATAGCCCAAAATCTCGAAAACCGAAAAAAAAATTCCAGCAAATAGTAGGGCATCTGACCTATCGCCAGTTGCAGGATTATCCATTCATAACAGGACACCCGGTATATAAAAGATATCCGCAAAATCGTCCCTGATAAAGAGAACATGAAAGAGACCGCGAATATCTTATTCCCTAAGCCGGGATTATATCCAATGCACGGCTATAATATTGAAAATAATCGCAATCTTAATACGTAACGAATGGAAGGAATTATCGATAATAAATAGGAGCGTGATGACTTGTGGGAGTTAAGATTGTTGTCGATTCGTATTAGGACGTTGAATAAGTTGTCGCTGTTTCCCAACAGATGGCGCTACCAGAACTGCCTGCGTATAGTTTAAGGCGGGAGCCTGAAATAGAAGGTCCAAAAAAGGGTTTTTTTTTCGGTAAAGTAGATTTTCACTTACAAATAGGCGCCACGTATTTTTTTCATATCTGCGGAACCCGACTTTTAATGGTTGAAACGCACCCTCGAAAGTTGGGGTGTTTTTCGTTTTTCGTCGATAACGCTTTACCGGTACGAGATGTGAAAAATTTTCAAATTGCAGCACTGTTTATTCTTTCGTGTATTATATATTGGAGATGAGAACGGTAATGTTATCGAACGATTTTTGGAAGGATATACCTAAAATTTTAAGGCTATCGCGCAAATAAATTACCCTTTTGGGGTAACGATTGACTAGAAAATGGTCAAAAATATGAAAACTCCATTACAAAGCCTACTTAATTTTGAATTTTATACTTTTTTATATTTTTATAGGTATAACCTTCCAATAATGTTATAGTGAGAAACCTCCCGAAATGTTGAGCCATGACATGAGCAGTTTTTCAAAAGACGCCTAAAGGAATATCTTACAACGGCGCCATTTTGTTTGTTTTAGAGGAAGAAAGAAAAAATTAACACTTGAAAATTATAAAAAGATAACGTAAAAATTTTAAAATGATGCGATTATGTCATCGCCTTTAAAAGAAAAACCATGAAAAATGAATTATTTTCGGGCGTCAAAGCGATTTCTCCCCTTAACCTCAAATGCTGAAGGGGAGCGTCGCTGATGTCAAGCTTTTGCCCCGGCTGGAAGAAATCGTAGATTCGGGGCTCGTAGGGAATATGGTGGGTGGAGTAGGTTTTCCCAATTCACTCCTTTTGGGTGCTGCTCAAGCGGTTGAGCAACATGTGGCCTAGCGACGTCGTGTTGAAAAATCAACTTGTCATGGCGATTCTCCCATTTCGGCTTTTTCTCGTGCAGAGCTCTCTTCAAAGGCATCAGGTGCAGTCGATAACGATCGCCAATGATGGTTTCCGACGGTTTCAACAGCCCGTAATACACGACACCCCTTTTGAGTGCTTTTCTGTCGTCCTTGTAGTCCATAGAGGAATCGCCACTTTGTAGGATGCTCAGCATGTACTTCCTCAAGTAACCAATACCAATCCATGGTCGATTTTTTGCCAGAAAATAATGGAACGCAACTTATCACAACCGTGACTTATTTGGAACAAAACGTGCCGCAAGACACAACTGAAATAAACGAAAGTGACGCGTCGCACAACGCGAAACAAAATTGCTGATTTTCATGATTTTTTTTTTATCGAAAGATTTCTTAACTATTGTTGCACCTTGGGAAATATTTAGTGTTTTTTAATTTTCATTAATCTTTCAAAATGGCGGTGGTATGGCAGGGCCTTCTAAACGGGTTGCGGTGGATGTTGTCGGACGGCGTGACACATAGCGTCGACGGGATTAGTCCGGGAGAAAACCAACGACGATTTTTCTTTCGCTAACACTCACACGCAGAATATAAACCAAGGAAATGTCAGAAATGTTGAAAATTGACGAAATTATACGCTTTGAAATAAAAAGCTCTAATTTTCCGAAAAAAAATGGATGCATTTTGCAATAAAAAATACTTATTTGTTTTATTTTCAGAAACATTTAGGCTCATGTTTTAGACAATAAGGTTGAAAAGATTTACACCAAATTTCATCCGAATCGGTCCATAAGTTTGTTAGCTATACGTCACGCCAGTTTTGAAAATGCAGTTTGAGAGACTGTGCTTTACCGCCGCCACTTTTAAAGAGTAATAATACATTTAAAAATACCATTTAACAGCCAAAAGGAGTAATAAAACATACCTTAAGTCTTAGAAAATGGTGAAGAAATCTTTCTTTAAAAAAAAAAATTATAATAGGCAAACGCCCCCCCCCCCCCCCCCCCCCCCAATGTACCAATCATCATGTGTATGCTAACTTTTCATTGGAGAAAATAGTGCACCTAACGCCATCTATTTCCAGCGGGCAGTTTCACCTGCAACCACCTCATACGATACTCATAGTTTTCATAATTCTGAAAGATGAATAATATGTTCTCTTTTCCTCGAAAATAATATGAACATTTCAAAAGCTATCGACAGCCACATTAGAATATTGAACAATTTTTTACGTTCATGATGATAAATTACTTATTATTTTTTTACAACCAACGTAATCACGCATACAGTATTTTGGTTGAATATTGGAAAACGTAATGAAAATTTCAATAATCATAACCTGCCAGTGCACATGCAGTTATGATTGACATTATTAACGAGCTCTGAATCGATAAATGTATCAATCAAAAAGCTCGAACATACTAATGTTTTACTCCTGTAAATAAACGACGACACGGGTGACCTATTTCGCAGAATAAAATTTGCACAATCCTCAATAAATGTCCAATTTTCAGCGAGTGGAGAATTCCAATATTTCGAACATCATAAAATGCTCAAATGCCTAAATGAACCAATAAATTTTACCTCTCCAATTACAGCGCCACTAACGATGTAAAAAAATCACTATTACTTTATTCCTCGTAGAACAACGTTTTACCATTTGCGTCCATAAATATTAAAAACTTCAAAGGTCAGCGTAACTTACGAGCTGGTGGGTCTTTCGGGTCCGGCTCAGTATCGACAATTTCTCCTGAATCCTTAATCGCGGACGGAAATACTCGCGAGATCGGTTTATCGATTAACGATCAATCGACAAATCACCAGAGGCGAACAAGAAATCTGTCTCAATTCATTTGTCAAGCATACTAATTTTAAGTTCTTTTTTCACACTCGCTAATGTCCAAATTTATTTTAGGCCGTCTTTTTTTAAAAGTCCTGTCTAATTGTACTGAGTGGTGCATACATCAAATATTTACACTGAGGACTATTTTCGCTTCCAGGCTTACAAAAATTGAATTTTTTTTACCCACAACATCACAAGCTGCAGCAATAACCGCTATATATACAGGGTGGCCCTCTCATCTCTGCCACCCGAAATAACTCGGTGATTATCGACTTATTATGATTTTCATTTCGGTGAAGGCGCTGACGCACAGTGAAGGTCACCTCCACTTTTTTAAATGGAATAGTACATTTTTCATCCATCTAGTGGATCACCTCAAACCGCATAAAAAACATTAGGGGGCCAAAGTCGTTCAAGGTCATTCAAGGTCACCTATTAAACTGAAATACAAATCTAAATATCTCGGATCACCACCAAATATTTTCTAGTGATCCGAGATATTTAGATTTGTATCATCGATATTGACCTTGAATGACCTTGAACGACTTTGACCCCCTAATGTTTTTATGCAGCTTGAGGTGCTCCATAAGATGGTTGAAAAAAATGTACTATCCTACTTAAAAAAGGGGAGGTGACCTGTACGGTGCATCAGCACGTTCACCGAAATAAAAAAAAGGTCGCATTTGATGGCCCCCTTCACACCGTGCAACTTTTATCTGGAACATTTTTTTGTGACGTCGATAATTAGCGAGTTATTTCGGGTGGCAGAGACTAGAGGAACACCCTGTATACCGGGTATCCCCTTTTACTCTTACACCTGAATTATCCCGAAAAATACTGCTCCAATCAGGTATTGAGTATAATAAAAGTTTTAGGATTCAAAGGGGGAGGCTAAAAAATATAATTTTTGGTCAAAAATTCAAAATGGTGACGTTGAGATGGCCGACATGTTTTGTTTTAAGGGATCATGAATTTGTTTCACCAAAACATTTGTCAACAAAACTGACATGTTTGTAGGACAAGTTTTCTTGATAACGTTCATAATTTTTAGGTTAGAATCAAAGTTGGACGTAATTCTATTTATAAATACGAATACGAATTTATTCACATCGCGATTTTAGTGTGAATATAAATACAAATTTATTCATACTTTACTTATTTGTATTCACATGCATGCATACAAATACAATTGTATTCACAAATATTGTGAACATACAAATAAATTCACAGAAAAAATTGTGAATATTTACAAAAAATGTGAACGGTTACAAAAAATCCTGTGAATTAAAAAAAATTCACGTAAAAATCTGCGAATGGCAATATATTCAAAAAAAATTGTAAATACGAAAAAATTCACAAAATAAGTTGTGAATTTTTTCGTGTTTAAGACAAATTAAAATATTCACAATGATTAGATTAAAATTTACACCAAAAGTCAGTTCTTACTTGTTGAGTTCAACACAATGTTTTCTCTCAAAATACGTAAGGACTCACTTGTGGTATAAATTTTAATATAATGGTGGTGAATTCGATTTTAATTTTCTTCAACTTGAGGAAATTCACAACTCATTTTGTGAATTTTTTCATATTTATAATGTAATATTTGAAACTCACAACTTTTTTTGCAAGGATGTCTTTGCCTCGACGCAATGTTTTCTGTCAAAATACGGAAGAACTCACTTTTGGTGTAAATTTTAATCTAATCATTGTGAATTCGATTTTATTTCATCTTAAATACGAAAAAAATCACAACTTATTTAGTGATTTTTTTTGTATTTACAATTTTTTGTGAATACATTTGCATTCACAGATTTTGATGGGAGTTTTTTTTAATTCATCGGATTTTTTGTAAATATTCACATTTTTTGTGAATATTCACAATCTTTTCTGTGAATTTATTTGTATATTCAGAATATTTGTGAATACAATTGTATTTGTATGCATGCATGTGAATACAAATAAGTAAAGTATGAATAAATTTGTATTTATATTCACACGAAAATCACGATGTTAATAAATTCATATTCGTATTTATAAATAGAATTACGCCCAACTTTGGGTTAAAATACCATTTTTGACTATTTTAACCAGAATGCACCTCGAGGAGATAAAATCTTCAACATCCCCAGTGTGAGCGTGCGTGTGAGTTTGTTTGAGTTTGCTCGATAATCCGAACAAATATTAGGCCTCTGAGGCTCGTCACTTCGGCTAAAAATCCTATTCTAACCTAAAAATTATGAACGTTATCAAAAAAACTTTTCCTACAAAAGTTGTTAGTTTTGGCCTGACAAATGGTGAAAAAAAACCATAAGCCCTTAAAAAAATCGGTCATCTTAACTTCGCCATTTTGAATTGGGTAGCGGAAGAGATTTTTTTTAACGGCCCCCTTTGCACCTCAAAAGTTTTATTATACTCAATACTCGATCGCAGCAGTATTTTTCGAGATAAATCAGGTGTAATATTAAACAGATAAAGGCGTTATTGCCCTAGGATCGAACATTTTTATCGCGGGTCATCTTAGTTTTTTTTTTATTATCGCCATTGTCCGAAAGTTCCTCCTTCTTTCCTGCACTCTCGTCCTTTTTTCTTCTTCTCTCTATGGCATCATTTCAAGTATGGAACCCAGCGGGAAACGAAAAAAAGACTGGACAGGAAACTTGGGAATACGATCGGGATCGAAAAAGGAACAAGTGAACATAACTCGTACCTTGAGGCAAAATGGTGGTTGGAGACGATGCTGGCGCACTTGGCATAGAAAGAAACCGTATTGGCTTCCACACGCCCTCGATATGTGTATACGTGGGCATGCTTGTATACTCATACGCATGAGTGTACAATGCCGGTGCACTCATACATGGGACGCTCTATCACAAATGGATCAGCTTTTGGAGCTGTTTTCAGACATTTGCTCTTATCCGTACTTTCGGATTTCTACGGTCAAAAAACAACTTTTATTGAGTGACCAGAATCATGACAAAATTGTAAGTCATTGATGGGGAAAAATTTATGGGTAAAAAAATATATTTAAAAAACAAGCTTTTATTTAATGTACTCAAAAGTAGAAAATGATTTTTTTACCAAGTCACCTATGTGTGACTATAAATAAAAGCTTGAGGCCCTCAACTTTTTAAATGGTCAATTAATTCGATCAATTCAGTTTCATCCAACGTATTTAAGGGGTTAGGTCACTTTAGAGGCCGAAAAATAGGCTTTTTGGGGATTTTTTTTTCAGAAAAACTACAAAATAAATCGAGATTACAAAGAAGCGTGTTCATCATACATGTCGGTGGCTGTATACAATCATTTTTTTTAAGCGATAATTTCAAAATGGCGGCTGTGCAGGGTTTATCTCAAAACTGCATTTTTCAAGTTGACCGGAAACATAACTCAAACAATTTTCAACCAATTCACTTGAAATGTTGAATATATCTTGAAAAATACATTGTCTATGGAAGTATGTAGGATTTTTTCATATTGCATAGTTCATTTGTTATTAACAATTATCTGACGAAATTTTTCACTTTCCAAAAATTTGTCGAAAATTGTCAGATAATTGTTAATAACAAATGAACTACGCAATGTAAAAAAAAATCCTACGTACTTCCATGGATAATGTATTTTTCAAGATACATTCAACATTTCAAGTGGATCGGTTGAAAATTGTCTGAGTTATGTTTCCGGCCAACTTAAAAAATGCAGTTTTAAGATAAACAGCCACCATTTTGAAATGAATCACTTTAGAAAAATGATCGTGTACAGTCACTGATATGTATGATAAACACACTTTTTTGTAATATCAATTTATTTTGTAGTTTTTCTGAAAAAAATCCCCAAAAAACCTTTTTTTTCGGCCTCTAGAGTGGCATAAGGCCTTAATTTGGCACAATAGTAATCCGAGAAATTATCATCACACGTTTATTCTCAGTTTGAGAATTTTTATCTAAGAAATCTAAGGTTGTTTTACCGTAAATGAAATACAGTTGATAGGTCAACGGATTTATGTAAATTAACGATTGTATGTCTAAATTTTAAGCACCCCAAGCTTTTATTTATAGTCACATATTGGTGAATTAGGTAAAAAAAAATTGGTAAATCGGTGGACTTGGTAACTCAAAAAATATTTTCGACTACATCATATAAAACAAACATCATGTAAACGCTTTTTTGTGAATGTTTTTGTTACATGTGAATTGTTATCTACTTTTTACTATTTAATTGATTTTACTAGTTAGTTGTTACAAGTAGTTTACAGGTTTGCGAGTTTGTATATTGTGAACATGGAGTGCTTGTAAAAAATTACAAAGTTATTAAAGGAAAACACCAGTCTAGAATTTTGTAAAAATCGTTTTTTCTTGCTTAAAAAATTCTTCGGGTCATAAAAACAATATGCAATTGGTCCTGTACCGAAACAAATTTTTTAAAAGGTTCATTTATCGATTTTGCCTCACTGCCTCGGATTTCTTTCAGGCGCCTCGTACAACTTTAAACGCGTTTTTTTTTAAACCACTTTTCTCAATCTGGGAGGACGGATTACTTGAACACCTTTTCATGGACCGATTTGAAATTTTTATAGTAGCTTCACAATTACATACTCTATGGCAGTACGTAGCCGTTTTCTGATTAAATGTAAACTTTTTTTCATAAACAATTTATTGCTTATTTTTTGGCCAAAAAATTGATTTATTTCTTTGGAAGTACGCCATTTTTTCAAAATTTGATAAAAAAATCCCTCCGTAGTTCCATACCTAATAATATATAGATTACAATTTTGTTTGGTTTTTGTTCCAAGTCATATACTTTACGAGACAACCGTCCTCCCGTGATGCTATTTGTAAAAAAACACGTTTTTCAAGATGGGCTCTGTCACCACCATTTTGTATGAAAGTAATAATAATTTTATTTTATACTTTAATATGTGTTAAATTAACCCTCTCAAAAAAAATCCTTATCCTTTTTCCATACTACCAAAATAAATTGTCAAAATAAAATTTTATTTTGACCTTAATTTTCCCTTAATTTCTGCATACACACTTTTCACATACAAACACAGTCGGCTAAGAATTTGTTTGTATGTGTTAGTGAGATTTTATATGGATGATTAGATATCGCTAATTTTACATGAAAAATTAAAAATTTTATAAATATATATTTCTTTTAGTTGAATCATGCATTGTCACCTTTTACATACATAAAGTAGTCGGGAAGTGGGTGGAATATCGATTTTGCGTCTTGCATCTCGAACGTCAAATTAAATAAAAGCTTGTAAAAAATTGCAATCAGAGCGTGAATTAAAAAAACAATGAAGAGAAAAATGGCAAAAAGTGAAACTTGTATTATCATAATTCCATTTTGTTAGAATGATAAAATTAATTAATAACAATTTTAAACTAAATTTATTCACGTATTGCACTTATCTTCCATGACAACTGTCCCTAGTATTTATATTTTATAATTTTATCATTCGAAACAATTACCAATAATATTATCATCAAAAGTCAAGATGTCAGTTGGAATGACGAATTCGTACTAAAAGTCCCAAAATTGCCGAGCGCCAAATTCGCTACGCCCTGCAATAAAAAGCATCCACCGATAGAAAAAAATAATGATCGTTGCCGTTCGATTTCGGCTGCATTGGAAAGCCGGTATATCCATGTACATGGAAGTACAATACGTACGAGGTAGATCGTACATCGTAGAGGGAAAAGAACACACTGCGGACTAGCCCGAGGGCAAGGGGTGTGCACACCCCAAACCACTCCAACAAAGAGCGACGAACAACCCTCTCAACCTACCCCTGGAGTAAAACCCACTGTAGTTCCGTGGCTCTAGTTTATTTAATTTTCTTCTTCGACGAGCTCCGGTCATTCTTGGATGCGTTCCCTCTGCTCCCAAGGAAAAACTTCCTTGCAGAGTTTTCCGAACTCTCTCTCTCTCTCTCTCTCTCTCTCTCTCTGTCTCTCTCTCTCCCCCTCCCCCCCCCCCCCTTTCACTTGCAACAGTTCCTTATTTCTTATTTCTTCCTCTCCGTACAGTGACCGTCGATTTTATACGACTAGAATTTACCGTGGATAAAGTAGAGGAAAAACTACCCACTCTTTCAACGCGTTTTCGATTTCGGAATTTCGTAAGCCCCAAAATTGTGGAAAGCCGTCCGTTGTTTAGTTTTCTATAAAATGATACACGTCATCGACCCTCATCGCAATACGAGCTTGGCAAAAATTGAGAGTTCCGCAGAACAAATTGTTTTTCTTGTTTTATGTAAACTAATTGTTTTTTATGTAAGTGAAATGAGCTTTTTTGGTTTCGTACCTAAAGCGCAAAACGGAACCTATACATACATATAAATATATATATATATATATATATATATATATATACATATATATATATGTGTGTGTGTGTGTGTGTGTATGTATGTATAGGTTCCGTTTTGCGCTTTAGGTACGAAACCAAAAAAGCTCATTTCACTTACATAAAAAACAATTAGTTTACATAAAACAATAAATATATATATACATATAAATACATATACATACATATAAATATATATTTGTATATGTGTATATATGTGTGTGTGTGTGTGTGTGTGTGTGTGTATATATATATATATATATATATATATATATATATATATATATAGGTCGCACGACATGACGTGCAATAACGTCGACGTGAGTTAGCAAAGGGATGGAAATAAAAGGGAAGTGCGAGAGAGGTGAAGAAAATTGCACACTTGGTCCGGGGCTTTGGTAGGCCGGTTAAGCGAACAGCGTAGGATCAAGTAGGTGTGTACAGGCATTGAACTGGAGTGAGAGAAAGAGAGAAGGAGAAAGAGCGTAGGTTAACGACGCTAGGCGACTAATTTTACGCGATTAGCGAAACCGGTCGTTAGAGTTAACAAAATAGATTAGTCACTGTGCTCTCTCTCTCTCGACCTCTCTCTTCATGCATGCCTATACTATGTCAAATGCATATACAGGGTGTCCCTCTTATCTCTGCCGCTCGAAAAAAACTCGGCAATTATCGACGTCACAAAAAAATGTTCCAGACAAAAGTTGTACGACGTGACGGGGACCATCAAGTGCGACAAATTTTTTTTATTTCGGTGGAGGCGCTGACGCACAGTGGTCACTTCCACTTTTTTTAAATGGAATGGTAGATTTTTTCAACCATCTTGTGGAGCACCTCAGGTCCGATAAAAAAACATTGGAGGTCAAAGTCGTTCAAGGTTATTCAAGGTCAGTGTCGCTGATACAAATCTAAATATCTCGGATCACTACCAAATATTTGGCAGTGATCCGAGATATTTATATTTGTGTTTCATTTTAATAGGTGACCTTGAATGACCTTGAATGACCTTGAATGACTTTGACCCTCGACCGAAATGAAAAAAATTAGTTGGATTTGAGGGCCCCCTTCACACCGTACAACTTTTGTCTGGAACATTTTTTTGTGACGTCGATAATTAGCGAGTTATTTTGAGCGGCCGAGATAAGAGGGACACCCTGTATATGCGCGGTGTATACCTACCACCAGGGTAGCTCAAACATGTGTTGGTAGCTCACGATGCATGCACCCTGCAGCCGATCGATCGCACCCTCTTTCAACCCCTGCTCCTTCCTCCCCCTCCCTCCTCTCTCTCTCTCTCTTTCGCTTATTTTCTGTTCGGTGATACAGCGGGATCGCGCGGAAAATTTTCCCGCTTTACCCTGGGGCACCCTTGCCCGGTCCGCGATCTGTCACGTACGTGTTATTCTCAATTAGCGTTTATATCTCCTCCGGCAAATCAGCCTACGCTAATGTCGTTCCCGAAGCCCGATCCGGACTTTCCACACTCGAAACAATCGAAATATACATCGAAGGCGGAAGTTTTGGGGATGAGAGTGATTTAAAATCGGATTATTCACATTTCTTCAACTGGGCTAAAAAAATTGGTCGATTTTCAATATTTTTTTCTGCTGAGAGCATTGCGATGACGAGGTTGGGATTTTGTGGTAAATTAGTCGATAGTCTTTCCAAGGTCGAGTTTTTACTTAACTGAACAATATTGACAATCAATGGAGTTAATATTATTAAAAAGTGCCGTGGTTGCTGCTTGGCCAAACGGTCAAGGTGGTTGTGGCAACTGGTCATCTGAAATGTAATAAAAAATGTAGTTGTAGTGTAATTATTAAACTTTCGTACGATCGGATAATTGGTGGAATTTTATAAATTACGAAAATGGCAGGCTGTAGAAAATGAGTTCGATTTTCGACGAAAAAAAACAACTCAGCTGGCGAACAAAACCGGACTTGTCCACACTACGTTAAATTTAATTTGTATTCAAATTTTGTTTATTTTTGTGCCTGAAAACTACCATTTCTCTCAAAAAGGCAGTTTTCAACGAATGTTGAAGTGCTTAGAGCCGGATTTGATTGAAAATATTTCGGGGGCTAATCAAGATGTGAAAATCATGAAAAAAATGGAAAAAAATTGTCAGTCAAAAATTGTCAGAAAAAAATGGAAAAAAATTCTCAGTCAAACGTCTACTATGCTTTTCAAGTGTGTACAATTAATATGGTTAACATTAACGTTTTTCGAGTACAATTTGTTAGAAGACCTTATGCAAAGTAACTATTCGAAAAAAATTATAGTAAAGTTTACTTATAGCGAAGTCGTAAATTATTTGCAGTTCGAGCATCCGCACCTTAAGAATTTTAAGAACTATGCATGTCTCACAAACTGTTAAATAGTTTGTTCGTTGCATTGCAAAAATAGGATATCAGTTCAACACTTCTTCGTGTAGTTCACCTTCTGTTCTTGTAGGACACACATTACTATGCATTTAGCAGGTTGTATCATATAATATGGTAAAAATCACTATTATCGTATGAAAAAATGATTGACTCATAAAATTAATTACACATCTATTTAGTATGAATATCAAGCTGTTAGATTTTTTTTCGATGTACAAAATGGCCGACTCCTAATATTTTCTTTTGTTATCTTTTTTTAGGCGCTCCGCGGCTTGACATTTAGCATCCACATTTTTTTACCTACAACAAAAAACTCATTACCCACAACAAAAAACTCATCAATCTACAAAGAAAAACTCATCAATCTTTCACCTACATCAAACCTTTTACCTACAACAAAAAACTCATCAATCTACAATACAATACCTAGAGAAGTGCGTACGGAATTTAAAAAATATTGTTTTATTCAAAAGTTGTAGGTATTTGACCTTAAGAAATGAATTTTCAGTGAAAATTTTCGTTATAACTGCTCATAAACTGCTCATAAAATAAAAAGTTTTCGATTAATCAGAAATTCCGCACGTACTTCTCTGCGAAATTCAATTCGGAACATAACGTTTAAATTTGAAGTAAACCGAGTGACAGGAGGTCAGGGAATGGCGAATTATAATAAAAAATCATCAAGGTAGAACTCTCAGTTGCGTATTTCATTTTATTTTGGATTTATGAAATATTTCATGCATTTAGTAGACGGGCATTGATGGTAATATGGTAGAAATCACTATAAACATCGTGGCAAATCATAGGGCAACATTTTTATCCAATGTATATTGTAACGTTGCGTTACAAATATCGAGAGTATCCGAGAAAGGTGTGGTAAGCGGGCTGGCGAAGCTCAGTGGTCAGGGCATTCGACCGGCAATCGGAAGGTCCCGCGTTCCTCGGCCCAGAAGCGCACGGCATTTTTTTCGGATAGTTCGCTTGGAGTTTTTCGAAGATTACAATATATATTCCAGTTCACTATTAGAATCTTGGGGAAGTACATTTTTGAGAGTATCAGGGAATATCCATTTTATGAAAACCTACTATATTATATAACATTGAAGAATAATTCACGCAACTGCTAAAATATCAATCCCCTGAGGGAAATACAAAATAAAGTTAAAATATGGTTGAGACACACCATACATTTCTTTCAGTGTGTCTATCATTAAAAACGATAAATTGTCTTCTCGCACAAAATGCGAAGAAAGAGCTACTGATTTGATATCTTCTAACTTGCAAACGCCGTCAGATATCCTGAAAATCGTACTCCTGTTTTCTTTTCCAGGATAATCTCACCTACCGGATCTGGTTGGTGGGCTGGATTGGTCCATATGGATTTCATGCTAAAAACTGAGGAAAAATACATCTCGAAGCTGTCCGGGTAATACTCTCATAAATTCTTCCCGACACCCAGCGAAGAAAAGCGAGAAAAGGACATTCGAAGGGAAGGCAAACGATTAATGGCGCTATTAAGAGGCACTTGCATGTGCACGACGAGGCAGAGGACTCCAAGAGCAAAAAGCATCGCTGCATCAGCTATGCAATTCGCAAGAGCTTCGTCGTAACCCTCGAGGAACGTGATAAAACCAAACAACACGAAATTATTTTCAAAAAATTATTTCAAAAATCGTAAATTCCGAATTGAAGGAACATCGAAGTGAAAAAATACGAGAATAAATCATTATTCCGAAATCAGTCTCGAAAAAAGTAAATAAAAATAATTTACAAGCCTCTTTCGCCATAGACCCAAGACCTTAATCCTCCTCGGTCGACCCTAAACGTCTCCCAAAACAAACAAGAGTTTCCCAAAACGATTTCTTTTCACTCCCAATATTTTTTTGACCCCCAGACATCCGTGGTATCCCTGTACCGGGAAGTACCGCAATTTTTTTTTAATTTGGTTTTTTTTCCGCTTGGTCGTAACACCCGGAGGCCTGGTCACATGAGACGTAAAAAAATTTAGCGTCCGAACGCTGAAATGGGGTGCTTGGCAGATCCAGCTGGACATCGAATGTAGGTGGAGGAAGCAGGTTGTCCGGATCTTCTCTCAGGGGTAGTTTTGGTCGAGGGAGCACAAAGATCCGCAGCCGTAAACTTCTAAAAAGAGCCTAGAATCCACAGAGGCGAATAAAAGCAGTACATAGGAAAGCACCGAACACATTGTGAGAAAGCCAAGTCCTCCAACCGTGAAGATCATTGTCGGAAAGATGCGAGGAAAAGCGAAGCATCGGACGCCTGAAGGGGCGTGACCTCTGAAGACACAAAGGGCGAATAAGGGCAATCGAGGAAAGGGATCTACGGGAAGAAAAACAAACAGATGAGCCATAAGCTTTCGAGAAGTGACGTCCGATTGGATTGACCACTATAAGAATATTCCTCCACCGAGAATGGCGTCCCGGACGTCGAGGGAATTCGTAATTTCGTGTAATTGACAAGGTTGACCTTGAAAAACTGTTAAGTGTAAACTGGATATTCCTCGGTGATCATTTTGTACAATTTGCGACGCGTGTGCTGAAGTGAAGACAAAAGAACAGCAATGATGGATCACGTGCAAGTGAAGACGAGGTCGACCTCGAAGGGCAACAATCCAGCGAAAATGGCGTGCGAGAAGGCGTCCCGACGTCTCCGAGCGACCCTCGTTAAGGCGTCGCGTCTCGGGGTCGCGACGAGCGAAGTCGCGAGCCTCGCATCTGCAAAAAGGCTTATACCACAGCGGGATCACGGATGGAGGCTCGCGGTCTTTTTACTGCTGATGTTCGGTGGCGGCGTTATCGTCGCTCTGGTCTGTATGGCCAGGAAAGGCTGCTCGAGGATCGAGGACATCGTGAGTAGTTTTTCGATTGTATCTTTCACGCTTGGGAAGAGGAGAATCTTTTCATCCATCAGGAATGGCTTGATTTCGATTCGTTTGGGGTATTCAATCAACGGGATCATGCCATGTGACAGCTTTCTTCTCGCTTTTTTGGGGGAATTTTTTTCGATGAACCATTGAAACACACTATCTTTGAATTTTTACCACACGTTTATTAACATTTTTACAGTCCCTTGGAATTTTATCGAACAAAAATAACCAGTTGGATCGACTTTACAACGTTCGGAAGACAATTGTGTGTGAAAAAAGTTGCTTGACGACTGCCATGATTACGGAGATTTTGCTAATGTGAAATTAAAAAAAAAATCAAACGGCATTTTCATTGGCGGCTATCGCCGGAACTAGAGTAAAGAGAAAATATCGAGAATTGAATTTTTGGCACGCTTTTAACCCTTTCTTGACACACTGGGTCATTTTGACCCGGATGAATTTGGAATAAAATGCTCACTTTCCTAAAACTGAACGTTTCCAATAATTGTTTACAATAATTCAATTTTATACTTTTGCAATGATGCACGTTCACCATAACAGGGCAAGACAGCTGCACTTGCAAGCAAACCCAACCTACAATATCACTTTGTGCATGCTACCGAACAGGGGTGTTTCAAACAGTGGTCGATAAATCTATCGTATTTGGGTCTGCTAATCATGCCAGGAAAATATTAACGACCCGACGTTTGCCTAAAATGTTTTGCTTATTCTCAATTTCTAACGAACAAATACTCGCTAGCTAGTGCTTTCGTCTATCCGGAATCCAAAAATGTTCAGCATAGAAATGTGCAGCCACTACCTTCCAAATTTTGATTCGCCAGCTGTCCGACAGAAATCTAACCTGTCCATTTTGCTACTGCAGTTTTCATTTTGAGGTTCTATCTGCAGATTGATAACTCGCTTCGACCCCTAATGATTGGGTCTGATAATCACGAAATGTCGTTTGACCAAAAAGTTAAATTGATCCACCCGGCAAAACGAATATTCGCGTTGCGGGATCACAAAGTATAAAATTCAGCGATAAAATAGCCGAGCGTATGTTCCTACTTCATGGAATGAAACTTCATTGCGAGAGATGTAACTAAAGCTCGGCAGGAAGAATGAACGAGTGAAGGGAGATTGAGGACGAAGCGAATCCTTCACTAAAGCGTCAGACTCATCTTCCCTCACTTACATTTCCTCTCGAGATTCGATTAACCGTCCGCGCCTTTGTGAACGCTAGTTGGATGGAACGCAGCTGAGGTTGGCTGCGATATAGTCTGTCGTTCCATCGAAGCTGCAAAGAGAGTATCCTCTCTGTAAAGACAACACGTAGAGTGTGTCTGTAAGCGGATTTCTCCGTGCGGGTGTAACTCGAATGTGCATCTAAGCGACCTACGGATTCGCAAGGAAACGTACGCAACAATGGAGCCCCTATTAGCGTTCTTGGTATTCGAGCAGAGCCGCGATAATGCACTATCCATGAGGGAAAAGTCACGTATAGGGAAGCATTCCAATGTAGGTTGAGCGCATGTGGGTCTGGGTGGTTGTGCTGCTGTGCGCCATTTCCTCTCCACGGGCTTTCGACCGCGCCCAGAGAAGCGGCGCCAAGCGGAAAGACGATGGAACAAGCAAGTAAAGAGAGCAAGAGAAATGGTTACCTAGCAGCCACGTTCAAGCTCCACTGAAGCACGTGTTCCTGGAGTATAGTACACTTCGAGCAGCCCAGCATCCAGCCAGCCTGGTCACGGATTTTCCCGGTAGGATTGCCGAGTTTTGCCGCGGGGCTTTTCTCACCCGGTCGCGGATAAATTGAGCACCCCATTGTCAGTGTTAGCTGTGTGCGCGTGAAAGCTCCTACGAGGATGAAGTCTCGCAACTTTGCTTTAGCGGCCTACTAATCCAAAGGGAACGTTTCTATGAGGGGCTTTGCAAATAGCGAATATTATCGGTTATGAGATAACGCAGCCCACGACGGAACGGCGTAGATAAGTGAGTGGTGAACATGGTGCGCAACGGACTAAAGCCGCAGTAGTAATTTTACGCGGGGGTGGAGTGCGAGATTGATGGTCACGGGTCATCCAGGATGTTATGGTGGTAGCTGGTCGAGTTCTCGCAGAGGTCACCTTGGTGGCTAAGCGCCAACGATCCAAACGCCATTGGCGTGCGGTCATCGAGGAGTCGTGCCGGCCACCTGGCAGCCACGAAACGGACAACGGTTACCAGGAATGCCAGAGATGCACTGCTCACAGGGGCCTAGGATGAGAAGCCGAGAAGTGACGGGAGTACCGGAAGAGACCCGGTCGACGTTGCACACAGCCCGCAACCGGGGTACAGAGGTGTTGAGAGCTTGTGGGAGATTCGGCGAACAACCGGAGGATGGAGGGTAGCAACGGAGTTGCTATGAGTGAGAAGGCACGAAGGAACCAGGCTCCACACAACTATAACTAGGAGCGTGATAGCGGTGTGGCAGCGACGAGGAGTGAAACGAATGGAGGGGGCTTGCGGCCTGCGGCTGGTTACGGACGAGGGTCGAGCTAACGGGAAGTGGGCTCGCCGCATGGACCAATGTGGGGAGGAAGATAGGAGGCCAGGACAAGGGAGTGAGAGAGAAAGCGCGGCTCCACAGGCTGGACTCGAAGAGAGGTACTCCTGGCTTCCAGCACCTCGTCAATGTGAGCCTGTATGTGTGGATGTGAAGCTGGGTGTATGTTCAAACTTGTGTATGTAGGCGCATATACCCCAGCGGTGGAACTATTCGACGATGCCGTAGCCACCGTCGAGGGACTTTGACTAGGGCAACTGGGAGGATGGATGAGGGAAGAGCCGGTTGAATGGACGGTGAAGGGATGACATGAAAGATCTATTGGAAAGGTTCTCGAGCCTGTATTCCTCTATGGAAATATTCGATTCGATGACATGGATAATCACGAATGTACTCATCAGATGCATGATCTTTTTTTCATTGAATAATCATTATCGACTCACTCAACCAATCATGAAAGCAAGGCATGTGTAGATTCCCTGCTGATGGAACGGATAGACAGAATAATGCTTGTAGGCTGCCTCGGAAAATGACTAGAACCTACACCCAATGGTATTCCAGTGGAGACAGATGCGCCAATAAGCCAGCAATTCGGCATTTCAACCTGCCAATACTCGTTACCTCTAATCTGCATGTTCAGCAGACAGTCCTCCAGTTCTCCGTTCGCTGCAGGTACGCGAAATAACCGAGAGGAAAATGTCCACGATGACGAGAGTTCAAGGGGGAGCTTGGAGGCAGCACATTTTCGGTGAACGTGGAATTACGACAAGTCAAGTCAAGAGAGCACGGTGTCAAGCGGGTAAATTTGGCAATTGTAACACTGAAATCTCAGCGACTTGATAACTGCAAAGTACAACTGCTGTCATTCCGACAGGCTCGTACAACCGTATGGATAAATATTACATATAGGGTGTACTATACCGAGTGTTCACCACAAAGATAAAAAAAGCAATCGTCAAAGACTCCGGGTCACAAGAGAGCCATCAATTTTATTCAGTGGTGGCTTGATGTTTAGGATATAGCAACGGACAGCTGGATCGATCTCTGCTTCCACAGACAGGTTGCCGATTATGGAAAATACTCGAGCCTGCTTCGCCAACAAAGTCTAGTTGTAGTAGCGCAGCCAGCTCGTCGATAGTGAACGTTTTGCTTTGAAGCTAGAAGGCACAGTGAGATGGCTCTGTTCCTCGAAAGCAGGCTCTAGCATACGCGTTGTTTCGTAATTACGCGTTCGTACGCTCATTTAAGGCATGGGTGGCTTGCCACATCCGATAAAGAGCACGGCACACACGAACTGACTGATTTGCTCGGATCACTACCCACGTTTCTCCAAACCATTGTCTATACTTATAGCAGCCATATTTGTGCATTCTACGCCCATGAATAGCGTGAATGGTTGCCACGATGAGTACGGAAGACTGGACCAGATGGCGGACCATGAGAGCATGACACGTATACAGAAAGCTGCTCCGACGAGGTGAATGAGGGGTAAACGCCGCGGGTGGTGTAGTTAGGCTGTGGCTTGTAACATTCAGGACCTGAAAAGTGACCAATGTGGTAGTTTTGAGAAATAGAGTAACCGGCATCAACGACGATAGGACGTATGCACTATCCTGCATGTACGCAAGCTAGGATCATTTTGGGATAAACGGGACAGCTGTAGGAGGCATGCCTGACAGCCGTCAGTTCGTATGATCCTGGACGTTGACTCGTCTGCCGCTGCAAGCTTCATGGGTTTCAACGTGCTTGGTTTCTCTTATCGCACGCCCATCACATTGTCACCATCACAATTAAGGCTCTGTATTCTGCTGGCAAATTGTATATATATATTTTTCGCAAGACTTCCGTGGAATAGATGAGGATAGCCTTCCACGCTACGTTTTATTGACTGTCATAATCATAATCTTTCAACTGTTGCCCTTGGTACATCCAACGACCGGCCACATGTCCATGAGGTAAACATAGACATAAAATTGAATCTCCGTTCTACTGAATTCAATCAAGTAGCGAGTTTGAGCAATCAACGAATGTGAATAACTCATTACAAGATTTATTTAACCCAAGCAAAACCAGTTTTTAATTAAGCTTTGAGAATCGAATGTCACTGGCTAATTTACTCTTATCGATATCGGATGAATATCCTTTTCCAATAATTAACAAATGGCTTTCCCTAAATTCTGTAAAAACTTTCGGCTGCTGTGGCTTGGATGGGAAATTTTTTCATCCAAATCAATTTTTGATGGTAGCAAGCGGCACGTCGTGAGATATTTCAACACTGAGGTCTAGATAGGATAATTTCTTGGACCTAGCATGATAAAGTATGTACATTATGGATTGACGATTTTTAGGAGCAGTCGAAATCGAGTGTGATCAATATGACACACCAGGCGCCAAGGGTTGTAGTTTATTCACACCCCAATCACAATGATTGTCCTTCGACGAACCATAGGATTAAGGACGTTCACGCTTCCTACCGGAATTCTGCTGGTTGGTCGTTTCCGAAAAATGGGGTGTGGTTGAAGATAGTGGTACGGCGTTATCTTCGTCACCAATAAAGTAATGGGTCGGGGTTGTGATAGCAGCCGAAGGAGTCGTCGCAGACATACAATCAAACCAGTTACGATGTGGCATCAGCAGGTGATGAGATCAATTAGATCTGGAACGTATATGAACACGACTGGTGGAGTCGCGCTTCATTTGACAGATACCTTTAACGAGCCCCGTGGGAGCAAGGTCAGCGAAGTCAGCGAAGATGGAGGCTTTGATCGGATTCGTTGACGACCGGCAACGAATCATCTCTTGTAGTTTCATCTTTCAACTATTCTCTTCCTCCGTTATCGATCGTGAGCTTTTTTTATTTGGTATATGATGGTAGAGCAGCCTTCGGAGCGATGAGTTTCTCGTTCTGACCTCAGTAGGGTTGGACGCCATTTCATAAAAGCCGTACATTCGGAGCAACAAATATGCAGGGCATTTTCAACCAGCGAAGGCTGCACCCACCGAGGATCCAACGTAAGCATTGATCGATGTACTTTATCGCGAGAACATTGATTTATCGAACATCCTGTGACAAATGTGAGCCTGGTATATGAATCATGGAGTCAACTCTATTTCAGGCGCGACCAGATAAATCAACGCATTGGATTACCAGTGGGTCGTAATGTGTGGGTCGTGAAATTCGTCATAGTGAATATGTAGTGTATTGAAAGGTTCATGAGCGTTGTGCACTAAATGAAATTCTACTATAGAGCACTCGAAATTTAAGACCTCAGACAATTTTGTTCGAATTGATGTTCATCTCAGATTGTACTGGACAACAGCTACTTTGTATCCGAAATGATGATAACTCATTCTCGTGAATGAGTACTAATGCTGAATATGGATTTGATATCAAGTATCATTTCTCTGTGCAGGTTCAAATGATTCGTACTGATATTCGTAATTATCAATTGGATGCTGCAGCGCTCGTGGTTCAAATGATTTGGGACTCAATCCACACCAATGATGATCATAGTTATAGCCAATATTGACGTTATTGGATATGAGTCGCAATATAGCTATAGCTATTGATACAGCCGTTTCCGCACGCAGCCTCATTTCAATATAAATTTCAACAAGACAAACAATGACATTGAAGTGGTACAAGTTACTGCATATTAGAAAAATAAGTCACGTTTAATCAATTGGTGAATTTTGTAAAATTGTGAATTTTAGGTCGTAAAAACGTTTCAAAACGCGAGTGGTTAAAATGTGTTACGACTTATGATTCAGTACTGAGATTAAAAGTCAATAAAAGAACTGAACTCCACGCATATCTTTGTTGGATTACTATCAGACATATTCCAAATCGAGAGTATAAGTCGGGGACGAAAAATCGCCAAATATCACCATTGAGCCAATAAATGATGTGGATATTGCAATTGATCGACCAAACTGCACCTAATCATGCCACGCTATACTTATTTTCGTGCTCAGCGTTCCAAAATCCACAAGGAATTACACTTTGCATCAAATTGGTCGTTTAATTCTGTATACAGCATCATCAATTGATGCTGTTAAACTTCTGGTCATTCCAATGTTGGTTACGTTTGCCTTTATATAACGTTTCGGGTAGATGTAATTACGAAAGAAAACCGGTAGTGACAAGGGCTTATTTTCGCTGATAGATCAACTTGGCATCGCGAAAATTGAGTGCATACGCGAAAAAGAAAGCACCAGTGAAACGGTGCAAGCTGATGGCGACACCGGCTATTACGGTCATGCTTGAATTTCAAGTCCCGTTTTAACATGACGTAGATTGCCCCGGTGCTTCCATACGAGACCTGACCCTATGTTGAGAGAGTGCTTGGCGATGGAGAAGAAGCGGAGAAGAGCCGAAGCGGTGTAATGTGACTGGTCACGCCAGTCACATTATCCTCTCCACCCTGGGCTACTAAGTGATCGGTCACGTCCGTTACAACTCCGATTTCTACCTGCTACCAACCATTTGCAGCGATTTAGGGCTCGTGATCTGTATGTGCCGAATGATATGTGTATCTGTACGTTTCTGCTCACGTGCCTCATGAAATGGCAATAATTTGGGTAATCTGGACCAATTGTAAACCTGAATTTCGACTGTTCCCCTAAAATGGCTCATCAACGTGCTATCACTTGCACGATGTTATCCTGCACGCAGCTATTCCTGAGAGGGCTTGAAGGCACATTGCGTGACAGTCTTATGATGAAAAATAGAGACAATGAGTTCCAGCGTAATACGATGGCGTGTAACTGATGAAGGACCGTGATCAATGCGAATGCAGTGGACGTAGTCTGGAGTGGAACTGCCGTTGTACTACGAGCGTTGGAAAAGGCATCTATCAATTAACGTAAGTGGAGCTTGAAAGAAACCACAAGAGGCAAGCATTGCTCGCCCGCGCTGCATACGATATTTCCAGGTCAACCAAAGACAATCACGTCCGATCACTTGAAAGCATATGAGCATTCCTGAATACGGGGAACACAATATTGCTCGGCAATAACATTTGCGAGGCGTTTCACATGTACGGTAGCGCCATAAGGTTACATCCGAAGGCACTGGACACGTAGGCGAATCCATAATACGGCTGATGGCCAGTGTAACGTGTACACAATATCACAATGATGTTGCCTACGTTGCACGAAGGAGGATTGGACATGCAGCAACATTGGGCTCTGTAGCACAGGAAGCCACTTTCTATGCAATTGGAAAGCCGCGTAAAGGGGAATGCAGGGCCTGTAACGGGCTGGGATGTAGTCAAGATAGCTGCTAAGGCTATGCAAGAGGGCTGTGGGGAGATGAAATGCTAAAAGAGAGCCGTAAAAAGCTTCGTTTGGTCGAAACGTGAGATGGAATAAGAAAAAGAGGAAGGACGCGAGCGAACACCTAGATCAAACCAGTCCGAGATGCTTCGAAGTGCCTCCAAGTTCTCTTTCCATCTATCTGTCTCTCACTCCAGCCGTTCGGAGGGTTGAGGCCCCGTGAAGCAGTACCGGTAACATCGTAGCGGAGGATATGGTGTGGGCGACAGAGCGTAACTCGATATAGCTGCCAGCGGCAAAGCAGCCGGAGAGAAGCACGGGGAGAGAGAGGAGAAAGCCCTGATATCGCATCCTTCCACGATCGTCATTTCAAGTACCCTTCCTACTGCTCTCCAATGTTCCCTCCGATCTCCCGCCGGCGTTTCGCCACCCTTGCCTTCCGCCAGTGCCCGTTATATCGTAACGTCAATCCCTCCGAACCTAGCCGGGCAAGCTTTTCATGCTATGTACCATCAGCGCCCGGATATCCATGTATAAATGCTATCTGTATGTGTATGCATGCGCCAGTACATAACTATTATACGGAAGACTACGGGGCAATATCGAACAGCGACGATCTTATGAAATTATTCGTTTCGGTGGCGCAGCTATGAAAGAGGAGTTTGGGCATTAACTCAACTCCCTTCATTTCTCTTCCGCCTAGAGCCTTCCTACTCACGCATCGAGTTTATCATGATAAAAGTGGGGCTTGGATCCTTTGTGGCCGGAATCCTTATCCTCTTAAAGGATGTTCATGCTGTGCTGACGGGGAGTCTAATGGCTAGGTTTTCATCCATTCTACCAGCTGGTTGGACCCAAAGATTGGGGCACAACTGATGGAGGACTGGGCATCTTTTATGAATGACGCGTTCTACACACACTGATAATTGATTGCCTCTGATAACTAGCTGAAAAAGTCACATTAAGGGGTCTTCTCACTTTAGACGCTAAAAAAAGGCTATTTTCATGAACTTTTTCATAGGTTTATATTATGGATATTGATATAAAAGTTGTTACACTTAATAAATACACCTTCGAAATACATTTTTTTAAATATTTATTTAAGTCACTATTTATCGGCGAAAATGACAGTTAAAAAAAATTCTTAAAAAAATTGTAGGTTTGCGCTGTTCATGCAATCTCGGAGATGGACCGTCCGAAAGAAAAAAATCCAACAGTTTTAGATTCAGTATGTTAATGGCTATAGCGCATATCATACGATTTATATATGCAAAAATAACAAAATGGAGGACATTTTTCGAAAAAAACAACAACAACATTTTCACCGTTTTTGGGGGAAAAAAAGTAAATATAAAAATTTTAAAAAATCGTTCATATGCGCTATAGCTATAGTTGTAAAGAATATAAGGTTAAAATTTCATAAGGATCGGTTCAGTAGTTTCGACGATTTTATCAACAAGCCGTTGAAAAACGTTGTTTCGAGAAAAACGCGTTTAAAGTTTGTTTGGGTTACATAAATACGTTAAATATTTTTTTATGTATTTCTATAGTGTATTTATTAAGCGTAATAACTTTTATATAAATATCTATAATATAAACCTATCAAAAAATGCATGACTTCTGTTGAATTCTCCTTAATGAAATATACTGCTGAATTGTTTCATTAAGGAACACGTAGAATTGTGTCGAAGAGAATTGATACTAAGTTACAAGTAAATCTGACCGAATATTCATTTCACCATACAAACTTTACTACCCCCCTTTCCCCTTAAGGATTGAATTTCAAAAAATGCTGAAATTTAATTCGTGATGTCTAGGAGCAGTTGTACAAAGTTTCAAGTAAATTATGGTCGATTTATTTTATTTTCCGTACAAACTTTGCCACCCCCTTTCGCTTAGGGGTTGAACTTTGAAAAACGCTGTAATACGTATTTCATTAGTTGCGTTGAAGAGCACTAATATTAAGTTTCAAGTAAATCTTTTGAGCAGATTTTCTTTATTTTTCATACAAACTTTCTCACCCCCTTTCGCCCTTAGGGGTTGAATTTCTATAAACGCTGAATTGCGTATTTCGTTAATTGTGTCAAGGAGCACGAAATACCAAATTTCAAGTAAATCCGACGACATTTATTTAAATTTTTACACACTTCGCCAACCTTCTTCTCCCCTTAAGGGTTGAATTTCGAAAAATCCCTTCTCACATGGTGCCTACATAACAAAATCAACATTCCTGCCAAATTTTACGTTTCTACATTTAGTGGGTTAGGCTGGGCGACGATGAGTCGGTCAGTCAGTCAGAACATTGCCTTTTATATAGATGGATAGATTGATTGAAGCCTCAATTTCCGATAACGTCGACAGACACGAATAAAATTTTTGAACCCGTGATAATTTGTCTTGTCAATGGACCAGTTTTTTTCATTCTTTTTCACCGGATATTATTTGTATTAGACACTCATACGCAGAATATGAAAGAAGAAAAAAGTGAGCAATGTTGAAAATCCATGAAACAGTAGGCTTTGAAACAAAAAGGTTGAATTTTCCGGAAAAAAATGGTTACATTTTGGAATTGAAGGTAAAAAACATTTTTTTTAATTTCCTTCACTTACACTCATATGCAGAATATGAACCAAGAAAAAGAAATTTTGAAAATTGGTGAAACGGTACGCTGTAAAACAAAAATATTGAATTTTCTCAAAAAAGCTACATTTTGCAATAAAAAAAGGAGGCGTTCTTTTTATTTTCAAAAACATTTAGGGTCATGTTTTAGACAATAAGGTTAGAAAGATTTATACTAAATTTCATCAGATTCGGTCGATTAGCTTTTTAGCTATACGTCACGCCAGTTTTAGAAAAATATTTTAGAAGACCGCGCCATAACTGAGCCATTTTTAAAGATTAGCGGAGTCATCTCATGTGGCAGCTATTTTTTTTCACTTTCTTGGGATTTTTTTTAATGAACCATTAAAATAGTACCTTTGAATTTTTACGGCACATTTATTAACATTTTTACAGTCCCTCAGAATTTTATCAAACAAAAATAACGAGTAAAATCAACTTTCCAGAGTTCCAGAGATATTCTAGTTCGGGTGAGAACTATAGATGTGCTATACCACATAAATTTGAGCGAAATCCGTTTAATAGTTTTTGAGATATCATGGAAGACAATTTGAAAAAAGAGTTTTGAGAAAAACGCCTTTAAAAGTTCGAGTATGGTTTACACGAAGAAAATGTTGATCCACCATTTTCCAGATTATGGACACCATCTGACCATAGACCATAGTCTGCTCCATATAACACCCACACATTTTTTGCAATATCTACAACAAGAAAATTCGATTTTTTTGGATTTGTCACATGGGATAGCCGTCTTAATACATTTTTTTTACGGCGTAAGAACCAAAAATAGAAAATAAAACATACCCTAAGTCTCAAGAATGGAGAAGAAATTTTTCCTTTAAAAAAACTGCGTGACTCACCGTCCGGTTATCGGACGAATAAGCATGTGTTATTCGTACGGATAGCGGCTCACTTCACGCCGTACTTCCAGTAGGCGTACATATTATTCTGATTTACTTTGATTATATTTATTATATTTATACATATTATTTATTATATTTATACATATTATTTATTATATTTATACATATTATTTATTATATTTACACGTATTCGTCCGAATAAAATCTTTATAATTTTTTTCTTATTCGGTTTGGTTGGTTTGGATTTGTTTATTTGAGTTTCTTTATTGGGTTTGTTTTTTTGGGGCGTTTTGCAGCGTGAACTGAGCCGCTATCCTGACGGATAACACGCTTATCCATCTAAGCGTATGTTATGTTATTCAGCTACGATGTTTGGATTGTGTCAGCAGATCTGTGGGGTGTCAAAAAGCGTTGAAATCGAATCAAACATGTTAAAAAATTTCCCCAACGCATCCTCAACATTGTTTCATTTTGTGGACTTCATTTTACAAACGGAAATGATACCAGTCATCACACATTTATCGACTTGATTAGCACTATCATTTTCGCACGGTATACTTTCGTCCATTTTGACTGGTGGCTTCCGCGCACCGCATGATTCCCTCGTTCATCTTTTCTGATCTCCTGTGAGCCTCGTGTAACACACTGGAATCT